>JAMYXO010008494.1:0-10777 GCA_033310375.1 Conus canariensis
TTTCCCAAAACTTCAAAGCACTGTTCCTTTCGGCACCCATTCGCCCAGCACATACACAGTCTCAAAGCGCGAAGAACTGAGAACACGTGGCTAGTGAGACCTCCTCTGTGCATGATGTGCTAGAACACGTGGCTAGAGAGACCTCCTCTGTGCATGATGTGCTAGAAGAACACGTGGCTGGAGAGACTTCCTATGTGCATGATGTGCTAGAAGAACACGTGGCTAGTGAGACCTCCTCTGTGCAAGATGTGCTAGAAGAACACGTGGCTAGTGAGACCTCCTCTGTGCATGATGTGCTAGAAGAACACGTAGCTAGAGAGACCTCCTCTGTGCATGATGTGCTAGAAGAACACGTGGCTAGTGAGACCTCCTCTGTGCATGATGTGCTAGAACACGTGGCTAGAGAGACCTCCTCTGTGCATGATGTGCTAGAAGAACACGTGGCTAGTGAGACCTCCTCTGTGCATGATGTACTAGAAGAACACGTAGCTAGAGAGACCTCCTCTGTGCATGATGTGCTAGAAGAACACGTGGCTAGTGAGACCTCCTCTCTGCATGATGTGCTAGAACACGTGGCTAGAGAGACCTCCTCTGTGCATGATGTGCTAAAAATGTGGCTAGAGAGACCTCCTCTATGCATGATGTGCTAGAAGAGAGGGTGCCACAAGGAACTTTAGTTTGACTGTTGGGCCCATGCCTGTTTTAGTATAGAAACATACACTGTAGGAATCAATCTCTCTCTGTCTGTCTGTCTGTCTGCTATCTCTCTCTCTCCCTCTCTCAGTCTCCCTCTCCGACTCTCTCTCTCTCCCTCTCTCTCCATATTTGTGTGTCTCTATCTCTTGACTCTCTCTCTCTCTCTCTCTCTCTCTCTCTCTCTTCCTCTCTCTCTCTCTGTATTTGTGTATCTCTGTCTCTCTGACTCTCTCTCGCTCTGTATGTGTGTATCTCTCTGTCTCTGTCTCTGTCTGTCTGTCTGTCTGTCTGTCTGTCTGTCTGTCTCTCTCTCTCTCTCTCTCTCTCCTCTCTCTCTCTCTCTCTGTATTTGTGCCTCTCTGACTCTCCCTCTGTCTCTCTATTTGTGTATCTCTATCTCTCTGACTCTCTCTCTCTCTCTCTCTGTATTTGTGTATCTCTCTCTCTCTCTCTCTGTATTTGTGTATCTCTCTCTCTCTCTCTCTCTCTCTCTCTCTCTCTCTCTCTCTCTCTCTCTGTAATTGTGTATCTCTGTCTCTCTGTCTCTGTATTTGTGTATCTCTATCTCTCTGACTCTCTCTCTGTATTTGTGTATCTCTGTCTCTCTGTCTCTGTATTTGTGCATCTCTGTCTCTCTCTCTCTCTGTATTTGTGTATCTCTATCTCTCTGACTCTCTCTCTCTCTCTCTCTCTCTCTTTGTGTATTTGTGTATCTCTGTCTCTCTGACTCTCTCTCTCTCTCTGTATTTGTGTATATCTCTCTGACTCTCTCCCTCTCTCTCTGTATTTGTGTATCTCTGTCTCTCTCTCTCTCTGTATTTGTGTATCTCTGTCTCTCTCTCTGTAATTGTGTATCTTTTTCTCTCTCTCTCTCTGTATTTGTGTATCTCTCTCTCTCTCTCTGTATTTGTGTATCTCTCTCTCTGTATTTGTGCATCTCTCTCTCTCTCTCTCTCTCTCTCTCTCTCTCTCTCTCTCTCTCTGTATTTGTGTATCTCTATCTCTCTGACTCTCTCTCTCTCTCTCTCTCTCTGTATTTGTGTATCTCTGTCTCTCTGACTCTCTCTCTCTCTCTGTATTTGTGTATATCTCTCTGATCTCTCTCTTGACCAAGATGGCGGACTGAGGAGATCGGTGAACTGTTAACCGTCTGTCAATATTATTGAATTTCACTGGCTATAATGTCACAACAGTTATAATTAGTGTACTGGAGAATGTATGATTGTTCACTTGACTCAAGGATGTAAGTACCGTCACCCATCGACCTTTAGCACATCATTGACGAAAAACACCATTGTAGAACGTTGGGCGCCTGTATCATCAGTTGAAAATCCAAAACAAATTCAAATAAAATCGAGATATTTTCAAACAGTTTATCACACACATGCTCTGCCATCACGATCACGAAATGTCGCAAAATAACTGATCGCGCATCCAACGGCTTGAATATGAAAAAGCTTGTGCAAGTTGATGATAGTCATGTAGATTTACATTGCCAAGCAAATCGCATGAATAAAGAATAAGAATTATGCTGATTTAACGAATATCAGTTCCAAGTTACAAAAATGAATCTCTCAACACATTAACAATCTATAAATAAGTCTAGCCTACAAATCCAAACATCGCCTACCTCAGGCAATCTTCCCGAAATGGTTGTGGAATTCTGGCTGATGCTGCCGCTCTGGCCCACACCAACCCCATAGACCTTGGCCTGTCCGTAGACCCCCCTCCCCCCCCCCCCTCCGTGGGGGAGGGGGGGGGGATTTATGAGTGAAATTTTCTGATACTTTGTTCATTTTAAAATTTTATGGCATATGTTACCCCGCTGTAACCAGGTTATTTCAGGATATACGAGCGTTACACTATAGTAACCCTACCGATGGTGATTATTCAGGGGGTGGGTTATTTTAAGTCTCTTAAATCAAATTTCTTCTTAAGTATTTGTATTTAATTTGGTACCAAACTAAAGAATATTAAAAAGGCTATCTGCTCATGTACATTTCACAACCATACAAGGAATGCGGAACATGTTCTTTACGAACAAAATTTAAAATGCATATGAAAACACAGTACGATACAAAAAACCAACTTGTCAATGGTAATGACATGTCTCTGAGTACAGATAAAAAAACCTCTCACCCTATTCATTGCTGATGTCACAGCCATCTTGAAAGACAGCATCAGCCAAGCTGCCAAGCTGAGGTGGACTAGTTTGTGTACTCGAAGAGCACGGTTGTAGTGTTTGCCAGCAAACACTTGCTCCATTGACCCACTCGCACAGACAGCAGACTGAATGACTATTCCAGCAAGACCAGTTCCCCTCATCAGTTTGCCAACAGCGCCAAGGAAAGAGCAGATTGTATGGAAGCTTCCTAGTCTGACAAAGATGTCTTGGAAGAGATTGTTCTGCCACACCAAGTTGTATGCTTTCCTTGCTACTGCTAAGTCAAATGTAACTAATGTTATACCTTGCCCCACTTGCTTTGCTGCTGCCTGTGACACTTTGAGGACATGCTGGACTGTGGAATTTTCTGTGATGGGGTAGTGGATGGGTGGCATGTAGTCAACAGTAGACTGCATCCTTTCTATCCCTTCTTCTCCTGTGAGAGACACCCATCCTCCCCATCCAGGCAGCAGTTGATTTCCATCTTTGCCCTCAAATCTGGAGAAAACCCACCAAAAGTCAACAACTTTAGCTTTGTAGACTGCCTCTGGGTTTGAGAAATGAGTGTCGACAACATTCAAGTTGGGTTCTGCCTTTTCTTTTGCAAAGCAGGGTGGTACGTGTTTCTTGGTTCAGACTGCATGGAGCATTGGTGGTTTTGAGGAGCAGGAGATAGTTCTGTTTGAGAAGGAACTGTGTCATGCACTGTGTCTCCTGTCACCTCTAGAATAACTATGCCATGAGTGGAGTGGGTGGTGTCAGCTCCTGAAAGGGTTTCTTCGTTCAGGTCAAAGTTATCCCAGCAGAAATGAATCACTTTGTTCTGTTCCAAACTCACCGTTGAAGGCAGAAGACTAGCACACTGATGTACAGAGTTGGCCATAGCAGTCTCAAGTCCTACAATTGTTTTGTATCCAGCAACGTGCTCAAAATGATTCAAGAGACTTAGAACTTCAGAGCTACCAGTAACATGTCTGATAGACCATTCAAGTAGAAGATGTTTTGGGCATTTTCCACTTTCCCCCTGTCAAAGAGTATGTCCTGGCCTATGGAGGATGCTAATCTGGTGGTTTGGTTTTGCTCCACAGTACTACTTTTTCCAGACAGCAGGTTTTGGAGAAAATCTGTGAGAATAGCTGGAGGATGGACAGCATCAGACTGAAGGTACTCTGTAGATGGAGGCCATGGCATGTCAGGTGCAGCTCTAAAAGCATCCAAGATGTATCGACGAAGGACATATGCAGACTCCTCAAGTCGCCTTTCTTCTGAAGCTGCTGACACAAACGCTGTCTCAACTGCCTGACCTCGGGCAAGTTCGTCACAATAAACAAGTTCACTGCGATGGATTGGAGCCCAAAATTTTATTCTGAAGCCAAAATATTTCATTATCTTTTCTGTCAGTTTGTAAGTCTTGTATCCTGGGTTGTAGAAGTCAGGGGAATGTTGTTGCATGTATCCACAGTACTTCTCTCTCAGCATGGTCATTCTCTCCACCTGCGCACCTCTGATCAAGGCATTTTCAACGTACTCACATATGTACTCAAATGCCCTCTCATGTGCCTGTAGCTGCTCAACAGATGTCTGGCCTGTGGATGTTTCAGCATGCCTGCCTTCAGATCTCACATAGTCTTTCCTGCAACCCTCATGATAGTGAGCTTCACGTGCTACCAGATCTGCATCTTGATAATGAGTGAAAATGTCATCATGCGTAATTTTTGCTGCATCCTTTATAGACTGTTCTGCCGTCTTGGTGACTCATTTTACAAGTTTGTCAAAACATGCAACTCCTTTTGAAGCTTTCTTCCTGAATTTTTTGTTGCCAAAGATACATCTGTCGTTTGGAAGCAGTGGGCCTGATGTAGCAACAGCAGTCCTCTTTGGTTTAGATGGTCCTACAACTTCTTCACTCTCTGTCTCATGTTTCCTTTTCCTGGCAAATTTCACATTGGTAAACCGTGCATAACAGCTTCTGTGATAACCATGGTGAGTAAAGTCCATACTTTCTGGAATGCAATCACAAATCTGATCTAGTCTATGACATGCTACATTTGAAGCACGTCTCAAATGGAGAAACTTCTGGATAGTTTTTTTTTTTAATTTTTTTTTTTTACTTTCTTCAGTTAGTGGGGTTATAGTCTTCTTTTTTTCTGTTGTTTTTTTTAAAATGAATTACACATGTTCTCCCATCTCTTGAACATTTTCCTTTGCATTTGGGTGTGCTTTTAAAGGTCACTGGTTGTTCATCTGCCATGGTGCAAATCTGAATTCACACAGGAGAAGATGACGCATTTTTAATTACAGTGTAGTTAGAGGCTGCACACCTGCCCATTCCCAATGATCGAAACAAGACGGTTAAAAACAAATGGATACTATAATGCGGCAAAGCGGTTTGCCCTATTCATACACTTTGTCAAAGTTAGTGGTGAAGTACGCAGAACTAAAACTAGCAACGAACTCAAGCAGCGGTTTTTCCAAAGCACGGACACGCATGTCAGAGGTTCTCCAGCAACCCAATCAGAAAAGTGCATCCTGCGCTGTGACAGTGAGTACCATCTGCTATACTAATCTAGGCTCCACATGCTTAGCACAGGAGTCTGGCCGAAATAATGAGACACGCGCAGTAGACGGGATGGGCAGAGGTGTGTAGAAGATGTGTGCATGAACGCTTTACACTCACACACACACACACACACACACACACACACACACACACACACACACACACACACACACACACACAGGTGGGGTAGGGGGTGAGGTGGGTTTACTAAGGACATGCACAGGAATGATTGTGGATGACCTCCATAATCGCGAAACATGGCCTTCCTGAAATGATCGCTGGAACAGCTCTTTGAAGACATGGGCCAAGGAGTTGCTGCAGGTTTTCAGAGTCCAACTGCTGATGCTATCCGGACCAGAGGCACTTCTGACATTCAGCTTCCTGAACAGTCTGCGGACTTCCTCTCCACTGATGGTCACTGGTGATCCAGGGAGCTGGGGCACCGTGTCCATGGCTCGCTGCTGCTCAATGCTGAAGTCCCGCTGGTCAAAACGTGTGTAGAATACATTCAGTACATTGGCCAATCTCCTCTCATCATCTGCTCTCAGTTCAGCTTTCTTGGGCCTGTACCCTGTTATGGCAGAGATGTTCTGCCAGCACTTCCTGGAGTCACCTTGCCGGAAGTTGTCCTCGAGTTTTGCAGAGTACTTCTTCTCCTCCCTGATCCTCTTGTCGATCTTCTTCTGGGTGAGCTGCATATTCCTGGTGTCCTTTTCTTTCAGAGCTGACTTTCTCTCTTTTAGCAGCTGTTTCAGGTCCTTGGTGATCCAGGGCTTGGAGTTGGGTACAGCTTGATCTCCATTGTCTGTAGTACCATGCCCACGCAAAAGTTGATGTAGCTGGAGATCACGTCAGTTGTCTTGTCTAGTGGGCTATCATCGTCCAGAAACACACCCCAGTCTGTTTATTCAAAACAGGCGTGTGTGTGGTGTGTGTATGTGTGTGTGTGTGTGTGTGTGTGTGTGTGTGTGTGTGTGTGTGCATACATGCATGCGTACGTAGCTGCGTATATTTGTGCCTGTCCGTACGTCGGAGCGTACCACTATAATTCTTTTGTAGTTATTTCCCTTTCTGTGGCCCAACTCATATCTGCAGGACTCTCATCCACAGTGTGATTTGAAGCTGCCCTGATGTTAAAACAGCAAAATAGCAACAACAACAAATTTAAGAAAAAAACAACAACAAAAAAAAAAACGGTACCGGCAAGAATCTATATTCTCTTCCCTTTAATCCAGTTGCCGTGTAGAAACACTACTTTATACAGCAAAGGAATTTGAAGTTATAAATGAAAGAAAAAACAAATACTTCACCTGTCTGAAAATGTTCAATATTCTTTTCGATAGAAAGTGTTTTCAGTTGTAATGAATTCGCTGAATGATCATGCATTCCCGTTAGATCAACTCCAAGCATTAGTGGCATTGTCGCTGGGCCACATATTTCACCCCTTTTACTACGTGTGGTTAAAACGAACTCTGTAGTGTTTGTGCAATCTTTGCTGACAAAGCGCGCAAAAAAGGAAGAAAAAAAAATTGATAGTGAGATGACTGCAGGCGGAAACTGGCACAAACCTAACAGAGAAAGAACTGTTCTGTACGTTGGACAAGAAGAAAAAAGATAGGGGCAACAAAAGACAAAACAAAACACGACGCGTTTCGAGACTTCTTTGGCCTTCTTCTTCAGGCAAGATTAACCAACATTTGGGACAATTCGAAACGAAGAACAAGCAATCAGTCACTTCTCTTCTTGTAACTACTGGGCGCAAAATGAATCCATTCCAGTCAGTTCACGCGTAGAAATATTATGTTTTGACAGCCAAGGGAAGGAATTAGTTGATCTGCTTCCAAATAATTACTTCCCGTGTCTGAAAATGTTCAGCATTTGTTTGAATAGAAAAGTTTTCTTGTTGTCTTTTGTAGTGAATTCGCTGAATGGGAGTAAACGAATTCTACCAAAACATTAATTTGTACTGCCAAGGGAATGAATTAGAAGTTCTGAATCGAAAGAGTTAAAATTTCCCATTTGTTGAATTTTGGTCTGTCTGCGATTGATATCTGAATCACACACACACACACACACACACACACACACACACACACACACACACACACACACACACACACACTGGTGCATGGCAACCTTTCAACTCAAAATGGACACGCTTAAACGCCGTCTGTTTCAGTCCCCAGGGTACACCATTGCAAAAAACGTAGAGTATGCTGGTGATTCAATGGAACTCCTGGGCCAAACAGATACGTTAGAATGAGTTTCAGACATCCAGAGACCAACCAGGTGTACCGTGCATAGACTGCGCTATGTACTAGTTCGGGGCAGGGTGCATTCCCACCCCCAGATGTGGATGCGTCCCACCTCTGCCCAAATAACATCTGATACTGCCAGACCACATCAGTTTGGAGCCCAGTACAATCAACTATCAGAGAAAATCCTGTGTAGCAGAGGGTCATTGCTCAGGTCACGGCCTGTACCCCCAATGCCTTCTCCACCTCCAACTGTAAAGGGGATCAGGAGCCAGCACAGGCGTTGTGCTCACACTGACGTCACTACTGTCATACCATCATGCAGGGGCGGGGCAGGGAGGGAAGGAGTCGGGGAGGGACTGCAGGCGGAAATAGAAACCTAGTTCCAAGAGAAATGACTACGCCGCCGGACAAACCAATGACAAGACAAACACGACGCCTTTTACAGACCTCTTGTGTCTTGTTCATCAGGCAACATGAAACACCATTTGGGACCATTCAACACGAAGAACGAGCAATCACTCACTTTTTTCTCATCGTGATTGGACAACAGTTACTCCATTTCTTCGTAGGCGTCGCGTTTTGTCATGTCATTTGTTTGTTTCGTTCGTTGGGCGGCATAGTCCTTTTATTGTTTTGAACTGTTTGGAAAGAAAAGGTTGAATCAATCCCACAAAGAGCGATTCCAATGAAGATATTCCTGATCAACCCCAGCCGAATTACTGCCCTTTGCTTTCTTGTAGGAATTACTGCCCTTTTCTTCTTTTTCAAGGTTTCTGTAATTGTTTCTCTCAACATCGATTCACTCTGTGCGCACGAAAAGGACTACAAATGGAGTGAACATAAATCTGATTGTATTGATTTAGAGGGAATGAGTATGGGCATTAAATGTGAAGAGGGGAGCCGGGGAGGGTTGTCAAAAAGAGGAATGATTTAATTCCGTTGAAGCTGTATTTTGTTATGGTGGTGGCTGATGATGTCACTGTGGAGGTTGCTGTTGCTGTTGTTACGTGTCATTGTTCTGTGCATTCTTCACCACGCTGCTCATTGATGACGCTCTCCCATACACAAACCACACTTCATCCGGACACGGCCTTAGCCACAACCAGTCCCAGGGAGCAATGTGTTTCAGGGAGAACCAATATCAACAGGAACAACTGACAAATACATCAGCAAGTGAAGGTCTTCATAGCCGGATGCTCAAATGGGCACCTCTCTCGTGGTGACCCAAGGCAAATGAAATGTTCTGTTCGGGAGTTACCTTCCCCTTACCTCCCCTGATTGATCAGTCTTGGATTAGCTCATGTCAACTCTTTCAAATGGGAATGCCTCAGAACCTTCATCATTATTATGTCTATGTCGCTGAAGTCACACAAATAAATGTATCTTATTCTTTACAACTGTGTTGGACCGAAAAGCCCATATTTTTTAAAAACTAAACTGGTATTTTGCACGATCGATTTTGGCGCCTCTTTTTCTCCTTCGCCCGCCAGTTAACATGGTTTGTTCGGGAGTTACCTTCCGTCTGACCTCCTTTGATTGATGAATCTGGATTATTTCGTGTCGACTCTTTAACATGTCAGTGCCTCGGAACCTATATCATTATTATGTATACGTCGCTAAAGTCACAACAATGAATGTACTTTATACCTTGGACCAAAAAGCCCATATTTTCCCTAAACTGGTATCTTGTATAATCAATTTCGGCGCCATTTTTCATCTTTCGCCAACCAAACCTGGACTATTTCTTGATTTCCCAAAAGTTTGTGAGAAAAACTGTCGAATCAAAAACGTACGTTCCAAGTCAAGTCCGTAAGCTCTCATTTCGTGCATCGCATACCTACGATCTTTTCCGCACAAGTTTGCGACTCTACGACATGACTGACGATGCCGACCTGTCTGGAACAGTCGCCTTCTTCGTTCCACTTTGTGTCATTGTTGGAGTTGTGCGCTAATTGTCACTCTACGAAATTCAGACTTCCCGATCGACATGTTGTTGATGACTCCATGTCCATGATAAATACAACTGAAAATGTATAGACATTATTGGTCCGTTTCCACAGAGTATTTTTTCCAGAGCTAATGTCGACAGCCAGGCGAGGAGGAAAGCCAGTTGTGTTTGGTACTTCTTTTCAAAGACCAAGTTCTCCGCTCAGATACAGTCTTGGAGAATCACATCTACAGGTCTGAACAGACTGTAACGCCTGCTGTTCAGTCATGACAAAAAGAGTTCATGCTGTTTGGTTTTTCTCATCGCAATAGAGAAACATTGGGCACAAACTCGTTCACTGCGGGTTCATTCTCCGATTTTAATCACCAACAATGTCTTACAGCGACAACGTTATCCAGTGTGACATGTTTCATATTATTCCTTGGGTTCTGAAGTTGTCATCCATAGTCTATGAATATGTTGGAATGCTTTGAACGGACGGCGAAGCAGAGAACACGGAAGCTACTATAGAAAGCACAAACTTGTGTCAGTTCCTGCTTCGCCAGGCCCGTTTGGTCTGCGGCACCGTGTTGCTGACACCCACACTCACACATGTACATACACCTACAACTACACACACATTACACACACATCACACACACACACACACACACACACACACACACACACACACACCACACACACACACACACAACACACACACACACACACACACACACACACACACACACATACACACACACACACACCACACACACACACACACACACACACACACACACACACACACACACACACACACACACACACACTAATATTGTTATCTTGTCCGAAAAACGTCAAGAATAAGTTAAGATGACAATTAGGTCCTGTAATCACTGATTGAACATGACACATAAGACATCTTCAGCACTCTTTAATGGCATTTCACTAATTAAGAAGGGAATTGGTCAAAAGCAATATCCCAGACAACGTGACAAAAAGAACACACACACACACACACACACACACACACACACCACGCACGCACGCACGCACGCACGCACGCACGCACGCACGCACGCACGCACGCACGCACACACACACACACACACACACACACACACACACACACACAAATGTAACACAGCATGAGACAGATCAAACAGACC
>JAMYXO010008495.1:7500-10777 GCA_033310375.1 Conus canariensis
GCCCGCACAAAGGTGACGGGAAACAAATAACATTTCCCAGAAAATAATCAACTTTTATTTAACTTGACTCTGAGCCCCCACCCGTCACTACACAACACAATTATCTGTATCCTACGACAATGTAAACATCATACAGACAATCTCATAAATCGCATCCCCTGTTCTTCAGTTATTCTTACTTAACCAGGAAAGACAATACTCCACTATTCTGTTTGCACACTTGTAAACTTAAGAACAAATAAAACATCCATAACTTGCCAGCATTCCTTGGTTGACCAGTTTCTCTCATCGCACTGTGCGACCACGAACTGAAGCTGCCACACTGTTGTGTCCTCCCGATTGGCCAAATCCCAGTTGGGGGGCACTGGCACCGTAGCTCGCGTTGCATCCTCACACCGAGTCTCCCGGACTCCACTGCACTTCGCCCTCTCCACGGAAAGGGCTCCTGTCGGCCTCTCCCACAGGTCTTCTCTGGCTGCAAACACCCCACCGTTGTCTGGCATCTCCCTGTCTAGGCTCCAACAGGCTAACACGTCTTGCTGTCGACCGTCCCCACACGGGAGACAATTTTTCTCGTCGTCGCTCCGAGGCTACAGCAACCTCCACTGTCTTACGTCCCCACACAGGAGACAACGAGGCGACAGCAACCTCCACTGTCTTACGTCCCCACCCAGGAGACAACGAGGCGACAGCAACCTCCACTGTCTTACGTCCCCACCCAGGAGACAACGAGGCGACAGCAACCTCCACTGTCTTACGTCCCCACCCAGGAGACAACGAGGCGACAGCAAGCCTCTGCTTCACGCTGTATTTTCTTGAGCCCTCAGCAAGACGGGCGAGTTCACTTTCCCTTAAGTGAATCACACACTTCCTGGTTTTCCAAGCTCCTTATATTCGTTCTCAAAGAAAGAGAGAACCCGAATTTAGCTGGTTCAACCAATGGAATCACTGGCACACACCCATCACACGATTTGTACCAATAGATCCCCAAGTTATTTTTATTCCGCCAGTGGAATCATTAGTCACCTACACATACACACACAACAGCTGCTAGCGCCAACAAAGACTTGGGTACCAAGTGCTTAATGCCTGACCTCCTATTGAACTCATGTTCGATTCCCCGAAGCTACCCATTGTACTAACAGCCTGGACTTCTCTACCAGCCAGGACTGATGCTTCAAGTAGTTACTACCTCTATAGACAACAAGGTGCGAACCACTCAATAGGCCGAAGCCTTCCAGTCATTCCTCAGAACAAAGGACGACGGAATGGTCGCTGTACTCTGCCTGCAGGCTGACGGTCACCTACCCGATCGCCTTCCTTTCAGCCCTACTGGAGAACCCACTGAACAGCCAGTGCTCAAAGTGGACACTCTCGTCTACCCAGGACCGGCAGGTCGGCATGTTCTTGTTACTACCCCCCTAGACATGCGAACCACTCCCCAGTAATTGTCCCTCCTTCAGTATACGACTCGGGGTATTCCCCTCTGGTGATGCCTGAGTTCGCACACTTGAAGAACCCAAGGAACTTGCTCTCAACAACAGCAAAACTCCCCTTAATTTGCCTAAATGCTCGAGAACATTCGGCCGACTCATGACACAGTCATTCAATTGTTCCAGAAACAAATGTCAAGAATCTTCAACTGCAGAGGATTCCAGCCTGTCGGTAGATACGTCACGGATTGAACCGACGAGATTATTCCACTTTGTTGCCAAGCAGGCGACGATTTTCTTGCATTCTAAGCTGATAATACTTCAGAACCATCTCCATATTAAGAGAATCGCTGAACCGGTTTTATGTCTGCGTCTTCTGGTGGTTGGATTCCCCAGAGTACAAGCACACTTTACATTAAATCGTGATGAGAGATGTCTGTTAAATAATACTGCGGATAGTCTGTTTCCATTAGAAACATGAACATCAATATAATAAATTATAACCGAATCCGAGAACCATGATCACCTTTGACATAAGAGTTAAATTCAGTGAATCGAAAATTCTCTCAAGATCTGGTCACAGTTGCACCCGTGGGATGCTACGGTTATTGTTCTGAAGTTAGATCAGATAGAAGACAGCTATTGTCTGCCAGTGACTGGTTTAACATAAATGCCGTTTGATCTTCAGTAGTCAATGGGGGTAAAAGTAACTTCATTCTGTGAGCAATTCATCTGATCTTAAACCCAACCAGCTCCTCTACCCGTCCCGCCCGCCGGCTCGTTCCTTCTTTTCCCTCTATTCATCCTTCCCTCATTCTATCCACGCAGTGGTCTTTCGCCTCACTGAACCATCTCCACTCTTGCTTCCCACCATTCATCTCCCTATCTTTTTTCCTGACATGTTTTGACACAGTTCCACCTCCACACACCTTGGTCTATCTGCAGGTGTTTGTATCTTCCCCATACCCTCTTTCTGTTTCCAGTAACACTCGCTCCCCTTAAACCTGCATCGAATCCCGATATCGCTTCGCTTTGCAATGTCCTCGCATTCAGAATTCAACTAAAGCAGTTTTACGACAAACATGGCCACTGTTACTCAGTCCAAGATGCTGATGATTAATCATTCCAAAATTTGGAGAAACATAGATGAAATCTGTAGATCTCTATATAAAACAAGAGGACAAACAGACAGACGCACACATATAAAAACACAGATACATCACACACACACACACACACACACACACACACACACACACACACACACACACACACACACACACACACAAAAGTACGCACGAAGGCATACAGGCACTTGCACTTCTCCACTCCACACACACACACACACACACACACACACACACACACACACACACACACACACAACACACACCTGGGGGTAGAGTTAAAATACGCACGTGCCTAAACTAACTCCAGGGAGTTATTTCGATCAAGAAATGTTGATCCAGATTGACTTCCGGGAGTTAAAAAATAGAAGGGGGGGGGAGTCATTCTGGCCTTATGCCAGGACTGACCCCCCTCCCCCTCCCCCCCCCCCCACACACACACACTGCAGAGAGACACCTGATACATGACACTTGAAAACTTTACTTGACAAGGATAAAGATCTTAGGCTAACATAAAAGCCTATTAATCCAATCTGTCTTTGATAAACACTAATAATAGTAAACAGAGCTGACTAGAAGCATGCAGAGAGAGAGAGAGAGAGAGAGAGAGAGAAGGAGAGAGAGAGGGAGAAAGAAGGAGAGAGCGAGAGCGCGAGAGAGGGGGAGGGAGTAAAAGAAAGAAAGAAAAACAGACAGACAGACAGACAGAGAGAGGGG
>JAMYXO010008496.1:0-10775 GCA_033310375.1 Conus canariensis
AGGGTTAAAAAAGGGAGATAGAAAAAGAGATATACAAAAGAGAGCATATCCCAAGTCAAAGGAAAGTGTCGTTCAAAAACAAAGGAATAAAGAAATTCCATGAAGAAAAAAGCAAAAAAAACAAATTTTCAAAATTTTATTTCGTCTTCTAAAAATTTCAAATTTAAATTTTGGAAAGCTATCAATCTCTTGCAACAATAATCAAAATAAAAAAACCAAAAAAAAATATCCCAGAAGACTTCAACTTTCATTTTGCAAATATAACAAAGGAGTTATTGTAAATGAAAAAAACAAAGTAAAATGTCATGATGTTAGAAAAATACTGTCGAGTAAAAACATTTTCTTCGTTTTTTGACATACCACCTTTCATTACATGAAGTATTTGATTATTTTAACACACTTAAAACAGTCAGGACAAGGCTTAGAGGGAATTGAGGGCAAGAACTAAAAATCGCTTCTTTTGACCATTGCTAGCACTCCTTACGTTTAAATTTGTGTATTGAAAAACCATTTTCCCCTTAAGATTTAAACAGCAAAATTTATACCTTTATAAAAAAAGGTATCCCCCCTCTCTCAAACATAGACCTATCTCAATATTATCCCTGTTGTCTAAACCACTCAAAAAACATTTCAAACACACCTATATTCTCATCTTAAATTTACGATCGATTCATAAAATCAATCGGGTTTTTCGAGAAAATCACTCTGTCACACTGCTCTTGTACAACTTATGTAGATGTCTTACGATATTAACAATAATGACCTTACTGGAATTTTCTTTTTGTAGTTTTTTCAAAAGCGTTTGACTTTTAAAACCACCCCTTCTAAAAAAAAAAAGCTTATGTTTACAAAGTACAAATCACCCCTTAAAATTTTTTTACCTCGTTTCCACTGATCGTCAACAGCTTTGAAATCAACTAAAAAAGGCAAAGTTACTCCCTTTACAATTTGGGTTCCCTCAGGGGGCATTTTGGGGCCCCTACTCTTTTTTATTTTTATAAATCTTTTCCATTGTTTTTTAGAAAGTTGTTTTGAAATTTTGCGATGATACCCCCATTACAATCTCAAGATAACCCTACGAACGGTAAATAACCCCAGAAAAATATCAACAAGCTAATTTCTGGACAGAAATGAAACATATTTCCCTCAATGCAAAAAAACCAAATGCATGATTCACACACCCAGAAACACAGAAAATGAATCCCTCATTGCGCCATTACATCCCCAAGGACAAAAGATGGAGGTTACATCGCATAAAGTTTTAGGTTTTATCTTTGACAACGATTTACTTGGTTTTTTACCACATTGCGATCTTGGAAAACGTATTTCTAAAGAATATATCAACTTTCAAAAAAAAAAAATTTTTCAAAATTTCACTCCAAAAGAAATCTTTCATGCCCACTTCTTTCTCTTATCAATTTAATGCTCCACTTTTATGGGGTAATCCCCATGAAACTAATCTAAAAAACTAAAAAGTCGTCGCATAAAAGGGCCCCAATTAAATAAATTCATTTGAAATCCGTACCTTTTACAAAGAGTATTACAAAACTTTAAATATTCTTCCTTTAAAGAAAAACTCAAATTCAACAAATGCTTTGAGCATGTCATGTAATGAATGGATCACCCCGAAGAAATTTTTTGAAAGCTTTGTCTTCTATATTACAGACTACACATAAACTGTCTCTTCCCAACCTCATGTAACTTTAAAAAATCAATTTTTTTCTGAACTCGGGGGGACCGCATGGAAAATTTTGCCTTCCCCCCCTAAAATCATGTCGCTAAAAAATATACATTTAAAAAAGCCTAAAAATGCATTTGATAAAACCCCGCGAAAACAATTGAAGCCCCTTTCCTTTAATAAAACCCCCCTTACCCCTCTCCTTCCCCCTCCCCCTCCCTCTCTCTCTCTCCCTCTCTCTCCGCGAACTTGAATTTTCCAACAATATTTCATTATTTTTTTTCGGATTTCATCGAGAGTTATGTACTTCATGAAAAAAATTGTGTGTTTTTTAAAAAAATGTTTTTTTTGAGCTTTTAGTTATATGTTCAAATTAGTTTTCTTTCTTGTTTATGAGGGCAGGGATTAAAAAAGCTGGAAAGCTAAAACTTTAACCCTCAATAAGATAAATTTTGACTTGACTTGATTGACCCACAACCACACCCAAAAATCACACACACACACCCCCCCACGCACCACGCACGGGAAAGCACGCACCACCACCACCAAAACCCCCACCCAAAAACCACACACACATGAAAAAACACGCACTCACAAAACATACACACTCACACCAAGCTTATATGACATACGCCCTACACATTTTAACCACATTTACAATTTGACCCTCTTACCTCTGAACCTACACACAAGGTTACGAGCATGGGATGGCAAAAAACACGAAAAAAAACAGCCGTGCGCAAGCAACAAACATATGAAAATACACTGACATGCACTTAAAACACAAGCCCCCAAAAACACACACCACAAAAACACCACCCAAAACACCCCCACACAAACACCAAAAACGCAAACCCCGCCCGCAACACCACCACCACCACCCCCCCGCCCGCCGCCGCCCCCCCCGCCCCCACACACACACACACACACACACACACACACCACACACACACGCTTTTTTTTCACTCCCCGCCCCCCAAAACCCAAAACAACCCAAACCCCCAAAAAAAACGCTTTTTTTCATCCCCCGACACACACACACAAAAACACACACACACACACACAACACACACACACACACACGCACACGCAACACACACACAACGCCCCGAAACCTCACGCCCACAAAGACCCCAAAATCACCTTCACACCAGCGCGTAAGCTTTTTTTGGGAACATCACCCCCCCCCCCCGCACACACACACACACCCACAAAACACACCACACACCCCACCCCTGGGCCCCCACACACACACAACACCACACACACACACAACCCACACACACAACACACACACACCACACACACCAACACACACCACACCAAACCCCCCACCAACAAAACAACACACACAACACACAACACCACCGGCGCACGCACAAACACACACAAAAACCCCGCCGCGCGCGCCGCGCGCACGCACGCACACACCAACGACAACCAGCGCACGCACGCACGCACACACCCAAACAACACACACCACCACACAACCAGATCACACAGCACCAGGCAGCATTTTAACCAGCCCCAAAACCCCCCTCACACACAACACCCCCCAACACCACACACCCCCAAACCACACACACACACCACACACACACCACACAACACACACACAACACACACACACACGCACGCACGCCGCACGCAAGGGCCCCACACACAAGTGAGGGGACCTATTTCGTCCGCCCAATGTTTGATCACGTTTGATTGCAAAAAACCTTTAAAAGGGGGGTTGGCCTTTTTAAACCTACACACTGAACTGGGTTTTTTTGTGTAAGTCAGGTATGCAAGTTTTTCCCCTACAGTCTCCACAAGCTACCCTCCCGAGAAACTTAGCAAAGAGCCGAAGGGAGACTGAGGGTGTGCCCCCTCGCGGCGTCGGTTTTTCCCCCATTTCGGGTGAACCCCCGGGGGTCCCCGACCTGGACTGAATGTCCCCGGGAATTTGGGGTTTGGCAGCTCGTCCCCAGCCACTGTCCCCAATCCCCTGGGGAAATTGAGAGGCGACCGAGGGCAGTAAACACGGGGCACTACCAACCGGGGTGTGGGTGCAGCACAAGCCCCCCCGCTGCCCCTCTGCCCCGGTTGTGGGGGTTTTGGGGTGGGGGGGGGGGGGGGGGGGGGGGGTCGAGAGGCTGTCCCTGTAGTCAGCAACAACGGGCGTGAAAAAAAGTTCGTCGGGACCCCTTGTGGTATCGCGCGCGCCGCCGGGGGTGTGTTGTGTGTGTGTGGGGTTGGTTTTTTTTCTGCTGTGTGGGGAGCCCTAGAAGGCCCCTCCACAAAACTACCTGGTGAGCGGTTTCGTGTTCCTCTTTCAAAGTTGTCCTAAGAAATGGGGGGAGTGTTAGGGGATGGAAGGGGTTCGTGTCTTGGGGGTTTGGGCCCACTCTACTCCACACAGAAATTATGGATGCATGCAAACGACTTTTCCAGCACATACACACCCCCCACTAAAATGAACATTGACGCCAGGAAACAGACCAACAACTTTTTTTTATTTTTATGCTGCCCGACCAAACAGACAAAAAATATATAATAAATGCAAGTTTCATCCAAAGGTTTTGGCCGGCCCCAAACCCTAAGGCGTACACACAAAATATATCTATAATAATTCGCTATCTACTAGCGCTGCTGGTTCCAGGACGACGTAGACGAGACAAAAGAAAAAAACGAGAAAAGGGGACAAGACGATAAAAGACGACACTACAGCGTCAAGTCCCCCCCACAGACTACTAGAAACATCACAGAGCTGGGCTAAAAAATCACTACACACCACGGCGTCCTCTCCGACGACAAGGTGACAGCCCTACACAGCTGGGCTCCCACACAAACACAGAACCAGCGAGGCCTAGCCAACAGGTCGCTGGTTCAAAACTCGGGAGCGGCGCTCTGGGCTTGGCAGCACGGCGTCTCCAACCCAACCGGGCTCAGCGGGTTTATCGTCCGGGCGCATGGCAGGTGGGGTAGTTGTCGGCACTCAGGCCCGGCCTCCCCCAACACCGACCAGGGGGAAAAACAAGGGGGGTAGAACTCGGCTACAGCCCCAAACCCTTTTAAAGTGGCAGCCGCCCCTACATCCAGGGTACACTTCTCCCGGGGGAAACTAATTAACTACCCCTTGATTATCCCCGGCTTTTCATTCTTACAATCACACTACATTCATATTTATTAGCCACATTACATTCCACGAGAAAAAAAATTTGGGAAAAAACCAGCATATTTCTTTCTTCAACACTACAACTTCTCTTTTTCCGGAATTCAAACACACAACATTTTTTCCCCCCTTTCCCCCGGAACCCTAACACTACAACTTCCCTTTTCCCCCAAACCCCCAGCAAAAACAGGAAAGGATTTTTTATAAACCTTTCAGAATCTATTTTCCAAATTGGGGAAAGGATTTTTCCCCCCTAAAACCCCTTCAATAAACCATGAAAAACAAAACATTACACACAATTAAGATTACTTTTTTATCAAATGTAAATGCACGCAAAAAAAGTTCATTTCTTTTTTTCTTGTAACACGACAAGAAAGTTCATTTTATTTCATAAAAACCCCCAATTTAAAAAGGTTTTTTTTTTTTCAAAAACGATCATCAAATTCAATTAATGTAAAGGGGAAAAGATTTCCCCCAACCTCTTTTTACCAACACACAATTATTCAATATTCTTTTTTTAAGAGTGAGTTAAATACTCATCCACATCAAAAATCAAAACAGCATAATATCTATTCCAACACTTTGGGACTTTTTTACCATAGCAAAACAAAACTCCCCTCTTTTCGCAAAGTCTTTTGCTAAAAAACCCCATTGGAATAATTAACATTTTTTCATCAAGAAGTTCAAAACTGTTACGTCACAAAAACAAAAAAACTTCTTTTCTTTTCCTGAAGACCACTTCCTTTTAAACTCACTTATCAAATTCTGTTTTTTCCGAAAAATTTTTGTTTTTTTTCTACCCAAACGATCATAGGATAACGAAACCCCAACAAAAACTTTTTTTTTTTCCAAACAAAACCTTCACAAAATGCGCTAGGAAGTTTTTAGTCCTCCAAACGGGAATACAAATTTTTTTTGGTTTTTTGCTAATAAATAAACATTGAATGATAAAAACCTGACTGCCCCCCCAAACAAAACGGGACCCTCTTCGGCTTCTGGGTAGTTTGCTTTCCGGAACACGCAAAAACTTTGCCCAACCTTCCCCTACCTTGGCTTTAACATGCGCAGTTGAGCAGCAGTCAGGTAAACTTTCAACCGGCTTCAGACACAACCTTCCGGTTAGCCCGGTGCATGAAAAATTTTTGACTGGGCGGGAAACGGTCAATCACAGGGATTCCCCCCGAAAGGACTAAACGAACTGCAAACGTGAGTGACCCTGAAACTATGTGAAAACGTGGGGGATTTTTGGGGGTGGAACGCGGCCAATTGCATAGACTGCCGGATGACACCGCTGGGGACCAACCTGGCCTCTGTTTTGAAAAAAATGTGTTGTTTTGACTTTGTAGTATTTTTTTTTTTCAAAGGAAGGGGAGGAGTTGAAAGAAAAAAAACCCGGAAGAAAAAAGGGGGCAAAAACGGGGGGGAATAAAGCAAAGGGGAAAAAAACAACGAAAACAACAAAAACAAATAAACAACCAAAAAAAAAAAAATGCTCTTACCCCTATGGACACGCGTCTTGGCTTCCCCTTTCTTCCTTTGGACCTTTCCCCTCTTGGGCTAAAGGGTGCCTTAAGGGGGAATAGCCAATTTGGGTTGAGACAATTTTGGTCTAAAAAATTTTATATACATTCTACAGCCCCCGCCCCGTCTGAGCCCAGTCTGTCTGCCTATGTGTCGGGGGACTTGCCCCCCCCCCCCCTTTTGACAAACTGAAAGAAAAAAGAAAATCTTTTGCCCTTTTTGGGCTTCTTTTTTTTTTAAACCATAAGCCAAAATATCAGAGGGGTGATTGCCAGCCACCAACATTAGAACATAAAAAAAACCCAGAAACACTTTGTAAAAAAACCCCAAAAACACTAACATCAGCAAAAATGTGTCTATTTTTTAAGAACGTGTGCAATTTATGGAGGGAAAAAGGGGGGGGGGGGGGGAAGGGCTCGCGCGCAGGCAAACGGCTCTGGGGTGCGCGTCCATTGTAAGAGAACATCAGACACATGGTTTGAAAAGAGACTGTGGGGAAAAAAAAATGCTTGTAAGGGAAAATTGGTTTTTTTTTCCTGTTTTTTTGTTTTTTTTCTGGGCGATGAAAAAAACAGTGCGAAGCACCAAAAAATGAAAAAAAGGTGGATTTCGGCCTTAGGACAAAAAAACTCTCTGCCTTTGGATGCTGCATTGATCATAACGATCCACAAAAAAGACTGTGTAGTACCTAGTGTTGTGCACGCCCTTTGGCGGGGCGTAAAGTAATTGATTTTACCTTTTTTGCCCCTTATTATTAAAAAGTACGGGTTTTTTTTGTTTTGGTGGTTTTCAGGCAGCAAAAACAAATAAAGAAAAACTTAACTTTTGCCTGGCTAAAAAATGTTCGGGGTGGTGTGGGTTTGTAAGAAAAGTGCAGATTTTTATTTGGGTCCCAAAAACCCCCCAAAAATTTAAAAAACCCCAACCACAAAAAAACCCCAACAAACAAAAGAAGAAACCCGGGGGAAAAAAAAACAATTTCCCCCCTTGGGCAATAAAAAAAATTTATAAAAAATTTTTAATTTTTAAAAATATTTATAAAAAAAATTTTTTTCAAATTTTGTTTTAAATTAAAAACAGAAAACAAAAGGCCCAAAAAAAATCCCTTAAAATTTTTTTATTTAAATTTTGTTGTTTGCAAGTTTGTAAAAACCTTTAAAAATTTTGAAAACGAAAACCGCCCCAGCGGGGGAAAAAATTTGTAGATGGTTTTAGCAGCTTGATTTTAAACTTGCTTTTAAACAAAAAATGCCCCCCCCGGGCTCCCCTGTTTTTGACACGTTTTTAAAAGTTCCTGATCCTCATAACCATTCCTCTCCTCTCTCCCTCTCCCTCTCCCTCTTCTCTCTCCTCTTTATATAAAATAAAAATAAATATATTAATATAAAATATTCCCCAAATTTTAAAAAAACCAAATGTTTTAGAAAGAAATAAGGAGATAAAGCATTCATATCTGCAGTGGTACATAATTCTCCTAACAACAGTAGAAAAAATGCTTGAGTGGGTGAAGGGGAATAATAAAAGCTTCTCAAAATAACCTTTAGCAAGCTTATTTTCTCCAAGCGGGAGACAAAACCTCCAATGGGGGAGGAAACTCCCCCTAACAAAACTCCTGGTCAGATACCATTATTTCGAAACCTATTGTTTTCTCCTCATGACCGCGGAAAGGGTAACTTGACTCCTCTGGCCCCTTTTTTTGTTTAAAACAGAATGCTATCCGAACACACAACCCCCCACACACCACACACACACACACACACCCCAAACACACACACCACACACAAACCAAAAACACACACCACACACACACACACACCCAACAAAACCCCCAACAAAACACACACACACAACACAACACACACCCACACACACCAAAACCCAACAAACAACAAACCAACAACCACAACACACAAAATACGCATGCACACGACAGACACCCGACACACACACAACCCCCACACACACAACACACACACACCACCCACAAACACACCACAACAAAAACACGCCCCCCACACACACACACACACACACACACACACACACCACACACACACACACACACACACACATAACACTCACCCGCATTCACATGTAAGGTGTATTCTCTCTCTCTCTCTTCTCTCTTCCCCCCCCCCTCTCTCTCTCTCTCTCTCTCTCTCTCCACACAAAACACACACACACACACACACACACACAAAAAACCAAAAAACAAACATCCCCCCCTCTCCCCCCTCATCTCCCCCCACACAACACACACCAAAAAACACGCACGCACGCACGCGCGCCGCAGCACGCACCCAAAACCCAAAAACCCCCACACACACACACACACACACACAAACAACCACACCACACCCCCAAAACCCACACACACACACACACACAAAACACACACAACCACCACGCAACGAAACGCCCCCCCCACTAAACACAAAAGACACAACACACAAAAAAAACCACCCCACACACACACACACACCACACACACACAACACACACACACACACACCGCATGGGGGCAAGGGAAGTGCCGGTTTGTTGGACAAAAATGCCCCATTTTCCCCCCCTGCTTCCCCCAGGGGAAAAAGGAAGCTTAAACTGACATCTAAAAGGATTTTTTTCCTCCCCCTAGCCCCCCAACCCCGGGGGAAAAAGTGTAACCTTTTACTGCTGCCCTGTGGCCTGCATCCATCAACAAAGGCCTTTTATCTTCAACCACACCCCCACGCAAAGATGACCGTTGTGGCCCCCTGTTTTGCCCCCTTCCTCTCTTTCTTTCTAAAAAGGAACAACAACCCCTCGTCGGTACAGGGAAAATTTTGGCATGCATCATTGTATATCCCCATGAGTGTAACAACCATTTTCCCCTTTTATCACTGTGGGAACTATCATTTTGGTATCAAACTGAAATTTCCCCGAAAAAGCCTTTTGATGTGGGGAAATTTTCATAATTAAAAACAAATTGGAAAATTTTGAAGTACAAATGGTTGTGGCTTTTAGATGTAAAAGAATTACAGTGAACAAAGAAATCTGGGGGAAAAGAAAAAATAACGTAAACAATTTAAAAAACAACACCCCTTGTCAGGGGTGCATTGAATAAGAAATTTTCAGCACCCGAACGGATGACACCCAACACTAAATTCATTAAGGGCGTGCCCCAGGGTCCAAAAAAAACACGGTATCAAGAAAATCAAAGGCTCTCAGAAGTTGACCCAAAAACCCTTCCCCTCATCTCTGCCAGAAAAAAGTTTTGATAAGGCTATGCCCCCGAAAAAAATACCCTTTCCCCAAAAAGTTTTTTAAAATTTTCCCCCAAAAGAAAAATTAAAAATTTTTGATAAACCATGGGGGCCCAAAAGACTGGACACACAGTTACCAAAGAGTTTTTGATAAAGGCTATGTCCCAGAAGACGGACACCCCCGTTTACCAAAAAGCTTTACCAAAACCAGGAAAAAATCTGCCATTGCCTTGAGGAATTCTCCTGGGCCCTTCCCGTCTGAAATCCCAAGCTTTTCCCTGAGATCAAGGCTGAAAACCTTCAAGTCCCCCCCTTGCTCCAACCCAAGGGTATTCCTGGGCCTGGGGCCAGCCCTCAAAACTGCTGGCTAGAGTCAAACTTCCCCACATCGTGGATGTTTTTTTGCCCCACTCTTTTTTTTTCGTATGGGACATTTAGTTTTTCCCCCTCAGAAACAAAGTTTTTTTAAAAAAACCTGGGTGGAGGACATTTCCGTTTCCCCATTTCCTGAGATCTCTGGAAGGGGTTCTCCCCTTCTGGAAGGTCTACTTGCATTCCAGTCACTACTCCATTCAGTAAAAAACCGCTCCATCTCTTTACATTTCAGCTTTTCCAGCCTTGATTTTGGGCCTCCCCCGCCTTTAAGAACGTCGGGGGTTGGAGCTTTTTTGGTGGTGCAGTGCTTTTCCCCCCGGCAGTGCTAACCGCATGTGTATCTCCTTCGGGGACTTGAAAATTTTTTCTCTATTGCATGTTCCTTAACACCGGTTTTTGCCCCCCTTTTACCTTCCCGGGTTTGCGCTGCTTTTTCATGAACCAGCATTCCACTATTTGTTTTTTTCCGTGGCAAAGTTTGGGCACAAGGCCCCCCTGAATTTTCTCTCATTTGACCAGTTTGAAATTTTGAGGGGCAGGGTGTCATAACAGATCGGGGATGAAGCTGACCCTAAGAGATGTTAAGTCCGTATTCCCTTTTCCCGTGAAGTTCGGTTTATGTACCCTGTCCTTGTTTTTCCTTTAAATATTTATTCGCAAGTAAAAGGATTTTCAGGGAAAATTTTAGCTGCAGTTGGCGGCAGGGGATGCAACGTCAGTGAGACAGGTGGAAAAAAACGGCCCTTTCTTGCAAAACTTGTTGATTTGTGCCTCTATTGATTCCCACAGTGTTTGTGCTGAT
>JAMYXO010008497.1:0-10773 GCA_033310375.1 Conus canariensis
CACAAACAACAACAAAAAATACACACCAAAAAGCCACACACACCCCCCTCCACCCCAACACATGTGAACAAACCACACAAAAACAAACAAAAACCACACACACACTCGACGACTCAAACCTTTTACTGTCAGATTAACATATTTTATACTCACACACACACACAACACACACACACACACACACACACACAGACTCACTTTCGTTCAGGGCCAGCTGTCTCTAGCAGCAGTGAGGTCTGCATTTTGATTTTTCTTGAATGACCAGAAATCGTCATCCTTCTTTTTGAAAAGAACAGCCCCCCCCCCGTAGGCTCCTCACACCCAACACAACACACTGATTGCCCAATCTTTGGGCGGGGCTGGGTCTCTCAGTGGGCAGCCAGTTGCCTCCCTTTGCTTGCACTGACACTTACACAACAAAAGTTGCAGGACACAGACACACAAAATACATAGAGCGCGTGCATGAACACATGCACATGCAAACATGTATACACACACACACACACACACAACACACACAAAACACACACACACACACACATACCACTCTCAAAAAACACACACACACAAACAACACACAACACACTCAAACACAACACACACACACGCCTTTTTGCCAACGTCCTGATTTTCTCAAAGCCATCGGGGACAACACACCACCCCACAACCACCATCCCACACCACAACAAACCAAAACCACACCATACCACACCACACCACACCCCACACCAAAACACACCACACCATCCCCACACCACAACCACCACAACATACACAACACACCACATCAAAACCACATCCCACACCACACCACCCCCAAAAATCCCACACCACACCCATGTCATCCCAAAACCCACACACACCACAACACATCCCACACCACACCACACCACAACATTCATATCATACCACAACACACCACCCCACACCCACCCACATCACATCAACCACACCATACACCACACCACATCCCACACCACATCATACTACACCAAACCCCACATCCACACCAACCACCCACACCCCACCCCAAAACCACCCCACATAAACCCTTTAACAACACACCACAAAATCTCCTTAACACACCACACCACACTACTAAAAACCCCATACATACCACACCCACACCACACCACACCACACCCCACACCACAGACAGCAGATGGGATCTGACCTTTGCCTAAGTCCTGACCCCTCAAAGCCGGCCGGGGACTTTTTGGTGCTGTCCGCTCCACGACCCAGTTTCTCCAGCCTGAATAACTCCCCCACACACCTTTGGCCACACCCTCATCACACACAGGGGTCAACCCTGATCTTCATCTGCCTCACTACCCCCACACCCCAAACCCCTCCCCCACACACCGGCCACCCCACCACACCCCCACAGGTCCCCCCCTGATCTCCACTGTCCTGTTTACCCCATCCCCAAGCCTCCCCCACACCCCCTGGCCACCCCATCACCATCCTGGTCACCCCTGACGGTCTCCTCACCCTGAAACGCCTCACACCCTAAAACCCCCCCCCACAACCTGGCCACACCATCACACATCACCCCTATTTCCTCGTCTTGTATTCCCCCACACCCTAAACCCCCCTCACCTCCCCCACACACCTCCACACCATCACACATCACCCCTAAGTCCCACCTTCCTGTACTCCCCAACCCCCAACCCCCCCCCACACACCTGGCCACACCATCACACCACCCCGATAGATCCCCCCTGTCCTGTACTGCCCCATCCCCTCAACCCCCCCCCCCACACACGGGCCACACCAACACACATCACCCCTGATAGATCTCCCCCGTCCTGTACTCCCCCAAACCCTCAACCCCTTCCCCCACACACCGGGCCACACCACACACACCACGGGGTCACCCCGATCTCCCTGTCCGTAAAACCTCACAACCTAAACCCCCCCCCAGACACCTCCACACCACACACATACCCCTGACTCCATCTGACCTGCACAAAACCCCCACCCCTAAACCCCTCCCCCCAACCTGGCACACATCAAACACCCCCTTGTAATCCCCCCCTGTCCTGACTCCCCCCACACCCCAACCCCCCCCCCCACACACCTGGCACACCCAAAAAACACACGGGTCACCTCGACCTGTCCCCTCTTCCTAAATACACCCATTCTCCCCCCCACATACCTGTCCACGTCATCCCCCCAATTGCGGGTCACCCCTCACACTATCCACCCATCCTGAATTATCCCCCCCACACACACATGCTACATCATCATCACGGGGACAACCCGACAAACCTCCACTTGGCCTGTACTACGCCCCCCCCCCCCCCCCCCCCCACACACCCCCTACAACACCATCACACACAGCAGTTTTTTCCCCATTCATTCTTAAATTTAATCATTTACTCATTTTCCTTCCTTCCTTCTTTGATTTTTCACACAAACTGCATGTTTGTGTAACGAGTCACCCACACAACAGCCAAACTGGCCTTCTCTTCCGAAAAGTTGATGCTAGGAATTTTTTTTTTCTGCAAAATAAATTTTCAGCATTTATACTCGGGAACCTCAGTTTTTTACTCTCAATTTTTAAAAACTTGTGGGAAATGGAATCAGAAACCAAGTTAAGTCCCAAGGGAAAAACTCCTGTACCAAAATGGCTGGGTTTAAATCTGACCGGTGAAAAATCTCCTGACCAAAATTGGCGAAGTCTGACCGGAAAAATTCCTGACCAAAATGGGTGATAGTCTGACCATGAAAAAACTCCTAACCAAAATGGCTGGAATTTTTACCATGAAAAATCCCCTCCAAAAAAGGCTGGAAGTATGACGGGAAAAATCTCCTGTACCAGAATGGCTGGGGAAGTCACCGGGTGAAAAATCTCCTGACCAAAATGGCTGATATTCACCATGAAAATCCCTGAACCAAAATGGCGGTATTTTCTGACCATGAAAAATCTCCTCACCAAAAGGCGTAAGTATGACCGGTGAAAAATCTCCTGTACCAGAATGGCTGGGAAGTCTGACCGGTGAAAAAAACCCTTACCCCAAAAAGGGGGGTATGTCGACCAATGAAAAACTCCTGTACCAAATGGCGGTAAGCGACCAGTGAAAATCTCCTGTACCAAAATGGGTATGTCTGACCATGAAAAATCTCCTTACCAGAAGGCTGGGAAGTCTACCTGTGAAAAATCCCTTTAACCAAAAAGGCTGGGAAATCTGACGGTGAAAAATCTCCGTACCAGAATGCGGGATTCTGACATGAAAAATTTCCTGTACCAAAATGGCTGGAAAGTCTACCGGTAAAAATCTCCTGTACCAGAAAGGCGGGATTTTGACCGGTGAAAAATTTCCTGTACCAAAATGGCTGGTATGCGACCGGGGAAAAATCTCCTTACCAGGAACATAAAAAATTCCACATTTTTCCCAAAAATACCCAAAGGGGAAATAAGCCTGTAACATCTTGGGGATGTTGTAGCAATATAGACCTTACTTCAGTGCTAAAACGGAATTGGCTGATACCAGCAGCTTTGAAAAAGGGAAAAAAAACTGACGGCACCGGGCTTTGCCGCTAATTTCGCACGAAAAAATTTGGGTCAGCAAGGGTGGCAGCGATTTCTTGCTCAATAAGCACTTAAATCATATTACAAAGTGGATCTGGTGATGAGGGGGTGATAAAGATAGAAACTATAAAGAAAGAGGAAAGTAAATTGTTTGAAGATGCAGCCATCCCTTCATTTTCGTTTGGTGTTGAAAAAACGGAATAGAATGTAAACAAAGAATTTTTTTTACTTTCAACAGTTTTTTAATGCACAGCGTGTCAAAACATTGAAAGGAATGATTCAAAAATTTCTATGTTCATTAGTTGAGCATTTTTTCTTTCCATGACACCTAACACAACACTGCAGTTGTTTTCTAGCTACCGTAAAAATTTATTAAAAAGTGGCAAATAGCCGTCGCAGGGGTGAGTGCCATTGCAGCGCGTGGCAGCGGGAGTTGTGCGCACAGCCGCTCTGGCTAGAAGTATAAATTCAAATTTTTATGGAAAACAAACCGCCCTAGACAGCGAGCATATTTGGAAAAAAAGACCCCCCAGTCTATTAGTCTTAACCCAAGTGCCTTTAAGCCGTCAGGACGCCGCATTAAAATGCTTTTCCCAGTGCCATGGGCCTCCACGACGTCAAGCATTTTTTTTGAATTTTCTTCGTTACAAATTTCTATCAAGGGCTTAAATAGAGGTGCGTATAACCCTTAAAATGTCTGTAGAATTAAAATGATATGAAAATGACCAAACGTGAGGGGAAAGCCCATTTATTCTCATCACTGACTGGATGACCAGCCAGCACTTCACTCGCTTGCAAAGATGGGGGCGCAACCTTCGAAACCCAAAGCGACCAAATAAACGTATTACACAGCTAGCGGGCCTGCTAATGATTTTGACAAAGACAAAATTTTTTAAAATTTCAACACTCACTCGAGCATAAAAAGGTGAGATATGAAGTGAGGAATTCCCAAAACCGTATTCTTTTTTCCGTTATAATTTTTATTTTTTAAATTTTATTTTATTATTTTTTTAAATAAAAATTTAAAAAAATTAAAAAATTAAAAAATAATAAAATTTTTTTTATTATTCTGCATAGAGTGTGAGCGCTTGATAGACTTCTAAAAATTTTACTTTCATTTACAGGTGTAGTGTGACAAAACAAACTTTATTTTCACTTTTTTTTCTTTTTGTTCTTTTTTGGATGTGAAGGTATGGGAAAACAATGCTTTTGATCGGCAAAAAATCTATCCAAACAATTGTCAAAATACTTTTTATTATCAAAATTTAAAAAAAAAGAAGCCCCAAATTTAAAAACTTCATTTAATTCCTTCAAAATCAATATATTTCATTTAAATCTTTTTTATTTTTCTGAGCAAATTTTTTTTTTAAATTATTACCCCAAATCATTAGATTTCCCTGGGACGGGAAAGCCTTTTTTTTTACATTTTCAACATTTCAAGCACAAACGGGTTAAATTTTTGAAAAAAACCCACCAAAAAACAGGAGAAATGAATCACAAGACAAAACATGACACTTTTTTGCCCTCTTGGGTCTTCTTCACCAAAGACAAGCAACACTCAGGACAATGAAAATGAGGAATGAGCATTCACTTATCTTGAAAAATTGCTCGTTTTTCATTTTAGCTGTCCTCAGTTTGTTCACTTGCTTAAAAAGACCTAAGAGGTCAAACGAGTCTTTTTTGTCTTGTGATTCCTTTTCCCGTTCTCTGGTGGGGTTATTTTAAAAAAGTCTTTTAAATTTTTTGTTTTTCCCCGCAGTCGTTCACTTTGTAACTAGTCACTATTTCTTTTTTTCCCGTTAAGGGGTAGTAGTGGGGCAACGTCCCAGCCCTGGGGGCAGCTGGCTGTAAACAACCAGGTCAAACAGGGGGTCATTCAGTGCGACACCGGGAAAGGAATGGGAGGGGGGATGGGTGGTGGAGGGGAAGGAATGGATAGTGGGGGATGGGTGGTTGAGGGGAAAATGGGATGGGGGGATTGGGGGGGGAATGGAATGGGATGGGGGGATGGGGGGTGGGGGGGAAGGGGAAAGGATAGGGGGGGTGGGGGGGGAGGGGAAAAGGAAAAAGGGGTAGGGGGAGGGGGGAGGGGAATGGAAAGGGATGGGGGGATGGTGGTGGAGGGGGAAAGGAATGGGTAGGGGGGTTGGGGGGTGGAGGGAATGGAATGGGGGTAGGGGGGATGGGTGGGGGAGGGGGAAGGAAAGGGGTGGGGGGGGGGTGGTGGAGGGGGAATGGAATGGGATAGGGGGGTGGGGTGGGTGGAGGGGGAAAGGAATGGGGTGGGGGGAAGGGTTGTGGGGGGAAGGAAGGGGTGGGGGAGGGGGGGAGGGGAATAAAGGGGATAGGGGGGATGGGTTGGGAGGGGGTGGGAAAGGATAGGGGGGATGGGTAGGGGGGGGGAATTGGTGGGGGGGGGGTGGGGGGGGGGGAATGAATGGGGTGGGGGGAGGGGGTGGAGGTGAAAAAATGGGAAAGGGGGGATGGGGGGGGAGGGAAAGGGAAAGGGGAAAAGGGGTTTGTGGGGGAGGTGGTGGGTTTGGGGGGAAATGAATGGGATAGTGGGGGAGGGGGTGGGGGGGAATGGGGAAGGGTGGGGGGTGGTGGGGAGGGGAATGAAGGGGATAGGGGGGATGGGTTGGAGGGAATGGAATGGATAGGGGGGGTGGGTGGGGAGGGGAAAGGAAGGGAAGGGGGATGGGTGGGGGAGGGAAGGGGAATGGGTAGGGGGGTGGGTTTGGTGGGGGAAGGAATGGGGGGGGGATGGTGTGGGGGGAATGGAATAAGGGGGGTGGGGGTGGTGAGGGGGAAGGAATGGGGGGGGGGGGAAATGTTGGAGGGAAAAGGTGGGGTGGGGGGGGGTTGTGAGGGGAATGGAATGGGGATGGGGGAAAAGGGGGGTGGAGGGAATGGAATGGGATGGGGGGTGATTATCGTCCATTTGGGGGATTTTTGTCCATGATGTTTTATTTTGCGGAAGCATTTATGGGAAAAACATTTCTTTTTTCATGTTTTGGGGGGGATTTTCCATAAAATTTTTTTTCATTTATTATTCTTTCAATTTTCCCTTTCCTTTTTTTAAATTTTTTCTTGCCATTTCCATTTCACTTTTTTTTATTTATATTCTTTTCCATTCCATTTCACTTTTTTATTTTTTTTTTTTTCCCTCCCTTTCATTTTTTTTTTTTCATTTATATTCTTTTTCCCTTCCATTCACTTTTTTCATTTAAATTTTTCGTTTTTCCCTTTTCCCTTTCATTTTTTTTTTATTTTTCTTCTTTTCCATTCCATTTCACTTTTTTATTTATTATCTTTTTTCCCTTCCATTTTACTTTTTTATTTATTTTCTTTTCCCCTTTCCATTTCACTTTTTTTTATTATTATCATTCTTTTCCATTCCATTTCACTTTTTTCATTTATTATTCTTTCCATTCCATTTCACTTTTGTTTTTTATTATCTTTTTCCATTCCATTTCACTTTTTTCATTTATTTTTCTTTTCCATTTTTCCCTTCACTTTTTTTTAATTTTTTATTTTTTTCCCTTTCCCTTTTACTTTTTTTATTTATTTTTTTCCATTTCCATTTCACTTTTTTCATTTATTATTTTTTTCCATTCCATTTCACTTTTTTCATTTATTTTTCTTTTCCATTCCATTCACCTTTTATTTTTTTATATTTTTTTTTTCCATTCCTTCACTTTTTTCATTTATTATTCTTTTCCATTTCCATTTTACTTTTTTTTCATTTTTTATTCTTTTTTTCCATTTCAAATTTTTTTTATTTATTATTTTTTTTCCTTTCCCTTTTACTTTTTTTCATTTATTATTCTTTTTCCATTCCCATTTTTTTTTTCATTTATTATTCTTTTTCCCTTCCATTTCACTTTTTTTTATTTTTTTTCTTTTCCATTCCATTTCACTTTTTTATTTATTATTTTTTTTCCCCCTTTCCTTTCACCTTTTTCATTTATTATTCTTTCCATTCCATTTATTTTTTCATTTATTATTCTTTTTCCCTTTCCATTTCACTTTTTTCAATTTTTTTTAAATTATTTCCCTTTTTTTTAATTTTTTCCCTTCCATTTCACCTTTTTTTCTTTTATTATTTACTTTTTTTTTAAATTTTTTCCATATTTTACTTTTTTTTAATTTTTTTTATTATTTATTTTTTATTTATTTTTCCCCATTCCCCTTTTTCTTTTTTCATTTATCATTCTTTTATTCCCATTTTTTCAACCCCTTATTTCATTTTTTTAAATTTTTCTTTTCCTTTCCCCCTTTTTTTTTTTTCCCCCAAACACCCTTTTTTTTTTATTTTTCTTTTTTCATTTTTTTTTTTCCCCCATTTTTCCCAAAACTTTTTCCACCTTTTCCCCTTTTTTTTTTTCCTTTTTCCTTTTCCTTTTTTTTTTTTTTTTTTTATCTTTATTCCCTTTTTTTTTTAAACCCCTTAAAATTTTTTTTTCCCCTTTTCCCCTTTTTTTTTAACCCTTTTCCCCAAAATTTTTTTATTTTTTCCCCCACTTTTTCAAACCCCTTTTTACACCCAAAACCTTTTTTTCCCCTACCCCCCCCCCCTTTTTTTTTTTTTTTTTTTTTTTCCAAACCCCCCCCCCCCTCCCACCCCCTTTTCCCTTTTTTTTTTTTTTTTTTTTTTTTTTTTTTTTTTTTCCCCTACAAAAATTTTCCCCCCCACCCCCCCCCCTCCTTTCCCAACACCCCCCACACCCTTTTTTTCCCCTACACAACCCCCACACCCTTCCTTTCCCTACCCCCCCCACACCCTCCTTTCCCCTACACACCCTCCAAAACCCCTCTTTTTTCCCTACCACCCCCACACCCGTTTTAAAAAATCTCCCCCCTTTTTAACCCCCCCCACCCCCTTTGCCCCAAAACCCTCCCCCCTCTTTGCTTCCCCCCCCGGTTTTCCCCCCCCATTCCCCCCCCAAGTCCACCCCCCCCTTTTCCCCTTCCCCCCCCTTTCCTTTTGCCCCCACTCATCCCCCCGGACCCCCCCTTGATTTTTACCTGTCCCCCCACACCAAAAGCCCATCAAAAAATTTCAAAAATGTTAAAAAAAAACAACCCAAAAAAGAAAAAATTTTTAAAAAACCAACGCACCAAAATTTACACAACTTAGAAAGGTCACCAAAACCCAACAAAAGAAAATCAAAACTTTGCTACCACCAAATTAAAAGCCCCCGGGTGCTTCAAAAAGGTTTCCAAATAAAATACAATCAAAACGTGACACGAATCAAAGGACAACAATCACCACGATATCATAATTTTCTGCACCAAGTGAATCTGAAAAAAAAAAACAATACAAACAAAAACCAATGCCCCAACATCACATCATCAACATCACATCATCACACATCATCAAAGAAAGAAGGAAGAAGAAAAGGAAAGGAGAAGGAGAGAAAAGAAAAGAAAAGAAAAGAAAAAGAAAAAGAAAAGAAAAAAAGGAAAAGAATAAGAAGTTTAAGAAAAAGCAGGAAAGAAAAAAAGAAGAAGAAGAAAGAAGAAGAAGAAAAAAAAGAAAAAAGAAAAAAGTTAAGAAGAAGCAGGAAAGAAGAAAAAGAAGAAGAAAAAAAAGAAAAGAAACGAAACAAGAAGAAAAGAAGAAGGGTTGAACTTATCAAAGAAAAAAATTTTTCAAACAAAAAAAACAGAAAAAAAAAAAATCACGAAAAAACCCACAAAGAAAAGAATAAAACAAAAAAAAAAAAAACACGGAACAAACCCCCAAAAGTGAAGAAGTAAAACAGAAAAAAAAACATCACAGAATCAACCCCAAAAAAAAGGAAGAAAACGAAAAAAACATCACGAATCAACCCCAAAATAAAAAAGTAAGAAAACAGAAAAAAAAAACATCAGGAATAAACCCAAAAAGTAAAGAATAAAAACAGAAAAAAAAAATCATGGAATCAACCCCACAAAATAAAGAAGTAAGAACAAAAAAAAACAACAACAAAAAACCGTAAGCAGAGAAAAAAAGAAAAAAACAAAAGAAAAGACCAACAAAAAAGGCACCATTTTTTTTTCAATTCCACATTAAAAAAAAAGGAGGGTAGGAAGAAAAAAAAAAAACCCAAAGGGCACCACACCAACCCCCAATTTGGTTTCCCATTCCAGCGCCAGTATCCCTGCTTCCCCTTTTGGGACCCCGCCAGGCCAGAAAAAACAAAGCGCAAACCCTAAAGGGGGGGCCTCCTGTTGCAGGGGCTGGGGCAAGAAGGCGGGTTAGGAAATCCAAACGCCTTTTGGGGCTAGCCCGTGCGCAGCTTCAGCGCCCAGTGGGATGACAAGTGTGCTGGTGATACGGGGGTGGGTGTGTTTGTGTGTGTGGTGTGGTTTTGGAGGGGGTGGGTGTGGTTTGGGGTGTGTGTGGGGGTGTTGTGTGTGGGGGTGTGCTGTGGGTTTTGTGTGTGTGTTGTGTTGTGTGTGTTTGTTGTGTAACTGTGTGTGTGTGTGTTTGTGTTGTTGTGTGTTGGTTGTTGTGAAACGGAGTTTGTGTGTTGTGTGTGTGTGTGTGTGTGTGTGTAACCCTGTGGTGTTTGTGTGGTGTTTGTTTGGTGTGATTGCATGGGTGTAAAAAGTGCTAGTTGTAGAAAGTTTTTGTGTTTGGTTAATGTTAGGGTGGGGGATAGTTCGTTGGAATTGTGTTTATGGTGTGTTTTTAGTGGGGGGAGTGGTGAAAAGGTGGTGTGGTGGGGGGGGGTTGTGGTGGGGTTGGGTTGGGTGGGGGGGGTGGGGGGGGGTTGTGGGTTGTGTGGGGGGGGGGGGGGGGGGGGGGGGTGGGGGGTGGTGTGTGGGGGGTGTGGGTGGGGTCATGTGGCGGCAAACAATTTGGGGGGTTTTTTTTTGAATTCACCACATTAGTATATAGGCACCCCCCCCAAAAAGAACCAAATAATTAACCCAAACAAAAACACAAACAACAAACAACCACCCTCAAAACAAAACCCAACATGCCCCATTACACCCACCACCCAAACTGCCCTCCCCCCCAAACCCCACAAAACACACACACACAACAACCCCACACAACCACCGCACACCACAAAACCACCACACATCAAACCCCCACCCCACAAAAACAAACAACACAAAACACACACCCACACAACATACACACCAACAAAAAACACACCAAAAACAAAAAAAAACCCCCAAAACACACACAAAACCCAACCAAAACAACACAATAAAACAACAAAAAACCAAAAACACACCCA
>JAMYXO010008498.1:0-10773 GCA_033310375.1 Conus canariensis
AGAATATTTTCTATTAACAAAAACAATTAAACCCTTCCCCCCCCAAAAATTTTACGTTTACTATCAACCATCAAAAAACAAAAATCCTTTATTTTTATTTCTTTGGGATACCCTGTTTTTTTGTTCACAAAGTTTTGGGAAAAAAAAAAAATTTAAAAAAACAAATTTTTCCCCCCAAAAATATTAAGGGGAAAAACCAATTAAAAACCCTTACCAAAGCCGGGTCATGAACAAACACAAAAGAAGGGTTATCTAAACAAGGATTTGGCAAATTTATTTACCAGCGCCAAAAAATACAGAGCCACATTTTTTGTGAATAAAACCCCAAACGACACCCATCAAAGGGACCTTCTATATTTACCCCTTGATACATTAGACGAAAAAGATTTAATCCCAAATTTCCCGTCTTTGTTTGCTTCAAGATACAAAGACGAACCATTAACACAAAAAGTGCTTCTGCTGTTCTTTTGCTATAAAAACTATATACCAACGACCCCCTTAACTTATCCTCCCCATGATTCAATTTGATGAGGGAAAAAATTTAAAGGCCAAGGAATAAATTTATTGTTAAAACATAGATTTACCATTAAAAACATTCCGGTTTCACAATCACGGGGGTTTAAAAACTTTAACAAACATTATCTGAAAACTTTTCTCCTACCAGTATCACAAAAACTATTACAATTCTCGCAACACAAAGGGGTAAAAAACCCCTCATTTTTGCGCGAATGAATAATAAAAATTTAAAAGGGGCTAAAACCATACAAGCAACAAAAAAAAACAAAAAATTTTGTTTAAAGGGAATTTTCACCCAACAAACTATTACCTTTTGGGTTTTAAAAGTAAGTACCTTTTTTTACCGGGAAAAGGGAAAAAAGGGACACTCGCATCGGGGCAACAGATCCATTTGGGATTTATCCAAAATGAATAAAAAAAATTGTGAAAATAATCCCCCCCTTATTATTTACAAAAACTGACACAACAAAACGACCACCCCTCAAAGGGAATCTTTTGTAAAAAACGCAGAAATCCCGCCAGACACATTCCATTTAAATTTTGGGCAAAATTTTTATTTTAAAAGGGAACCAAAAAAAAATTATTTCTATAGATTTTTTATTAAAACAATGATAAAGAAAAAACACCCATTGATCCAAATTTTTTTAAAAAAATGAAAAAATCAAAAATCTTAAAACAACAACCACAAATAATCCCATACGGGATAAAAAAATTTTCTGATATCAAATTTCCTTGACCAAATGCCCCCAAATCCCAATTGCATATAATACTCGGGATTAAAAAATACTCTTTTTTTTTGTGGGGTCAAGAGACCGTTTTTTTTTCAACTTTTTTTTAAATCCATGCAATTAGATCGCAGCTTGTAATTTCATAGAAAATTTTTTTTTATTGAACAATGCTTCTTTTAGTTGCCCATGTGAATTTTTGACTGCACAACACTCAAAATATTCCCTTTGCTTTTTTGAAAATTTTTTTTGGTTTAAAAGACTGTAAAATTTTCGACCTTAAACCAAAAAAACCCCTTGATCACACCCCGATAATTCATCCTTCATCTTACCTAAAACCTTCTTTTAAAATTAATGCAAAGGGGAATCTTTAGGGGAACGATTGTCCCTACCATCCCATCCCTTTTGCCACTTCTAATTTTTCCCTGTCTTTTAAAAAACTTCAATAGGGGTGTCATTACAAAAAAAAACTTATCTGTGGGACAGAACTCTGGAAAACCCGGGTACAAGGGTTTAAAGTAGTCTAAAGAAATTCTAACATCAAAAACTTTGAAATTTTAAAACAGTAAACCCAATAAAAAAATTTGGCCCCAAATTTTACTTTTTTTTTTCATCATTATTTCCAAAAACATCAGAAATCTTCAAGTCTTGGTAATTTGGGGTTTTTACACCCTTTAAATTTCTTCTTCTCTCTAGTGACCAATCACATCTTTGCGCTTTGCGGGTTTTCCATAGCTTTCCAAAACAGCTGTTGTTCATCAATTTAAAAAGTCTTTTTTTTGAAGCATCTTTGGTTTAGTTCCCCGAGATTTAGTTTCTTCATGAGTATGGTTTCATAACGTTCTTGATCAAAAATTTAAATTTTAAGATGAACTGCTGTTAACTTTAAACCATGTCTTAAATAAAATTTGGGGAAGTCTGTAATGACAGACATAAAATTTTTTTTTTTACGAAATTACACAAATTTAGGCGGTTCTGTCATTGACACTTTTGGGGTTTTTGCCGCTAATGGATAGTCATTATGGTAATCATGAGTTCATGAGGATATTCTAAATCAACTTCTAGAATAAGCCTCGTGTAGATCAGCTCTAGAGTAGTAGCCATTTTAAAAACTTTTGATGTCTTTGAGTCTGTGTACATTTAACGTTACGTAACGGATAGTGATTGACTCATAGCCCAACCATACAGATTGTTTGCATCTAAATACATAAGATAGTTAGACTTCCTACTTGGATCATAGTCATCCAAATATTTATGTTTGCTTTACAGTAATGGTGAGACGCCATACTAATTCGCCACGCAATCCGTTTTCAATCACTCGAAGCATTGGTAGGTCAGAAAGGTCAATCTGTACACCAGTAAATTTTAAAAAGAATCCCAACTCATCCCAGGCGCAGAAATATAATGCGCAGGATCTAGACTATAATGTTTCATGCAGGTCTTTCTGTAATTTTCAAAGATATCCGCCAACAAACAAGTACGCCATTAAATAGATCATGATAGTCTCCCATTGTTTTAGAGTCTAATTTTGCCACGCTTCTTGAGCATAAGAATAATCAGAATCACTGATGTCCTTTCCTCTAAGACTACTAAAGAACGCGCCTTTAGGCGGAAGGGCTGTCTCCTCAAACCTTCCCAGCTGTTCATGTACTCATAAGGATAAACGCCCTTTCAACAATGTTGGGTCAAAATATTCTTCGTTATTGGCAGGACTTTAAGATCCTGCTAGTGACTCTAATACCCCCCCATCAGGTGTTGCATAGAGTCATAAAAGACAGTTATTTAAAGTGAAACACATGTACTTTTCTGATGACTGCGCAATGCATGACACCCTAAAGGCGCTAGTTACTGCTGCAATATAAGATGAGAGTCGTAACCTCGCAAGTTATGAAAGAATATAGGAAGTCTCCAAGTCCTAGATCAAACTTTAGTTGAGATTGCAATTGTTATGCGCTGCTCCTCTGAATTCTCCGCTAATGTGATCATGATCTCTTACTGTTGGGTTAAACTTTCAGGGGTTAGCTCTAAATCCACAAATCCAACAGTGAGTGGCTGAGTCATAGCGATCTTGGTCTTCTGGGTCATCTAAGATCGGATAGGACTAGATTATTAGAACAGACATTACGAACTTCTTGCATGCGTTTTAAGAAATGTTTTGCGCATGTGGTCCTCTGTATAATCTGGCTTTGAATGGTCACCATCTGACCTGACAACAATGAAGCAATATGAACAAATCTGGTGGTTATTCATTATAACTTTTTTGGTAAATGTTTTGAGCTGGTCCTTCATAAGGAACAATAAGCGACTCAAGTCTGCGTAAACAACGTATGGCGACCTCTGGATTTTTTGTAATTAAAAAAACAAACCCTTTACTCCTTTCTTTTGGCAAATTTAGTTCTGTATTGCATCCACTCTAAGACAATGTTTTACATTTTCGCTCCCTTTTTAACGGGGGAATTTCCCTTGTTAAACTTTTCTAAAAAAAATTTCTTGTTTGTGCCCTTTTTGTAGTATGAAAGTAATCACTAATTTATTAAATGTAGCAACCCATTAAGGCTTTGCATTAATAAGTCTCAGGGCTCCTTTGTGGTTCCCTTTTTTTTGGGACTGTTTTTGACACTCTAATTGTAAGGGCCCGATTTAAAAACCTGTGAAGCTTAACATTATGGGGGATTCCTTTTTTCAAATGATCAATCTTGTCTACCCCATAAAATTCAAGCCTTTTAAATTAAATCTTTGGCCCACTGAAATTTAGAACTCTCTCTGCATTTTTTTTAACAAAGTGACCAAGCAAGAACGACCACATAAAACTTTTTGTTACGAATTTCTTTATTTCAGAACCGCTCTCTTTGCAACTATTTCTGGGGGTGAGGAATAAAGATTTTCCCTACATTTTTCGTTTTTAGCCTTTTTAATCTATCTCAATACTTTACCCCGCCCAAACCAAGCCTCTCTTTTTTTCTGCTTCAAAAGCCTTTTTAAACGAGTAAAATTGTTCTCCCAATCGGGCGTTAAATCTTTATAAAAAGAATACCTTTTTTAGTTGAGACCCAGACTTCTAGATTTTTTGTTTATTGTTATTAATCAACTAAACAACTACCTTATTTTAACGGGGGTTTTATTGCAAAATAATTGGGATTTAGAAATAGCAAACCACGCTTTCTAACACATTTGTTGGATTAATAACTTTTAAAATTTGTATCCTTAAAATTTTTGAAAAACTCTCTTCCTAAAACCAAAATCAAAATCATGATTCCATTTTGAGTTTCTTTTCTAACTCAAAATATTTATTAAATAAAAAAAAAAATTAATCAGATTCAATATAAAGGGTTTTTTTTGGCTAGACTCATAAACTAAATATAAACCCCTTGGGGTTTTTAAATGTGACTGTTTAGAACGATTTAATTTTCTCTTTTATTTTTTTTAAAACATTTTTTTTTATCTGTCGGTGTCCTGGTTTGTTAAAAAAAGTGCCCTTGCCTTTTTTTTAAAAAAAATTTTTTCTTTTGAATCCTAAAAATCAGCCTGTAGGCGACAAAATTTTTCATCCGTGTTTTTGATGGGCAAGTGCTTTTCAATTATAAAATTTGAAGGAACTTTTTTTGCTTTATTTTTTGAACCAACGTGTCTTTTGATTTACTTTTTTTTTTTTGCTGACAGCACTTACACCAATGAACACGGCCAAAGTTAAGACAAACCCCCGAAAAACCCCGGGTGCCCACGCCTTTGAAAAAACCTACCTTTTCCCTCTGATAGAGCACAGTGACGATCTCCAGTATTAACTATTAACAGCTTAAAGACCAGATCCCTTCTTTGGTTTTACGAATTTTAAAGGCTTGCTCTATTTGGGGTTTTCTTTGTTTATTTTTTTAACTGAAATTTTTTATTCCCAAAGTTCCTACTATCTCTTTTTGGGGGGCCCTTTTGGGGATAAACCTGAACAGCATTTTTTTTTTAAAAAAAAAAAATAATTTATTTTGGGATATTTTTTAATCTTTATCTTGAATATTCAGCTGCGCATCATATAAAAAAAACAAATGTACATTAAGTGTTTATCACTCTTTTTTTCTTTTCTTTGAATTTTTTTCGCCCTTTAAACTGTTCTCCCTCCCATGCAACTGATTACCTCTTTGACCTTGGGTCAATCCATAAACCGTATTTCGTGTTAAATATTCATAAATCTAAACGTAAAAGTTAAATCTTTAACACAAGGCCCCACTGTTGGATTTCTAGACCCCCCCCTCAAAAATTTTCTTATTCATCAAAAAGATAAGGTTTAAGCCGCTACCGAAACTTGGTTAGGACTACCCTCTTTTTAACAGACTTTCGTTATTTTAGATTATAAATTTTCACTTTGCTTTGAAGGTTCTTCTCTCACACAGCAATAAAAACCTTAAGGATTTGCTGGCCTAAAAAAAAAATTCCATATTTCTGCCCTGTTTTTGGGAATTTAGTATGTGAATCACTCTTTCGTAATAATTGTAATTTTGACTGATATTTGGGCTCAATCCCCTGCTAAGTTGGGGTTGCACAATGAAAACTCTAACAATTCAAAAAGCTGACTTGGCAGTGTCTTAGATTTAAAATGACACTTTGTTTCTTAAAATTTTTTAAAAAAATGAAAATTTCTTTTAATGCTCCTTAAATATGGCGCATGCGCTTTTAACAACTAAAAATCAAAGGGTAGGGAAAACATTTCCCCATAAGCAAAACTTCAGCTTCACCCTTGTTCGCTTTAGCATCTCGCCTATCTTTTTTTAGTGCTTCTTATTTTTCGTTTCCTTGAAACCGGGGTCCCCTTTCTTTCCCGGGGGTTACCCATAATCAAAAAATTTAAAATAGTCTCTTGTGTAAAGAAAATTTTTCTGCCCCTAAAGTTTTTTAAATTTCTTAACGTTCCCGTCCCGGGGTTCTAAAACACTGCCTTTTGCTCTTTTTGCTGTAAAAATCTATTTTGAAAGTAAACTCAGAGCCTGGCAATCACTCACTGCTCCTAGGTCGGAAATTTAACAAAGAATTTGATCTGAATCAATAGTAGATGTTTTTGGAACAATAATTTTTGTTTTTTTCCCTTCACCCCAAAAGGGCCTTCAGTCTTCTATGGGGGTCAAAATTACCCATATGCTTGTGACTTTTTTTTTTATAAAACAAAAAAAAAAAATTTTTAAAAACAAAAGATTATATGTTTTTGATCCTGGAGAGACTGGGAAATACCCTTTTACACATCCATTCTCATTGCGACATAATTTAAAACAAAAAGAAAGGTCAATTTTTTTTATAAAAGTTTGGGTCAAAAACCCCCCGGGGAATTTAAAACCCCTAATGTTTTTGAAACAAAAATGACCTTTTGTTTGGAAAGAAAAGGACAATTTGTTCAACAACTAAACCAACTCTCAAATTTTAAAAAAAGTACAATTAACAAACTCGTGTGAGCGACAAATCCCTTGGCATTAAAAAAACCCAAAAATTAATAGGGAAGCTTCAAACTTCAAAACACACTAAAAGAACTCCCAACAAAAATACAAAACATGGAACTTAAGTTAACCCAAACACAACAAATAATACAAGCAAAACCATTTTTCAAAGCATTAAAAAACAATGCCGTCCGCCGCTACCTAAGAAAAAGGCCCCTTTATCATGCTTGAGAACATCAAGGGGATTAACAAACAATTAGCAAAAATGGGGGAAAAATGAGCATAAAAAAGAAAAAAAAAAACTAGTTAGGGATGCCACAACTTAGGCCTGGTTTAAAGAAAGAATAACACAAAGACTAAAAAATCTTTTCAAGAAGATCAGCAAGACAGAAAAGGGTTTTCTAATAACCGAAACAATTTCAACCAAGTGAGCAAATAAGAAAACTATCCAAAAATTTTTTGAAGACACACGTAGCAGAACGAATAAAAACCCTGTTTAAACAAGGTGCACATTAGCAAGTGTTATAACCCTTAGGGTTTGCAAAAAGTACACTGGTGTGCTATTTAAGGGGGTGGGGGCAAGGGTATGCCTCCGCCACCCTCTCCCCACCGATAAATCATGGGGAAAAAAACAACTTGATCACTTTCGGGTTTTTTAAAAAAATTAGCCATAACCAAAGACCCTTTCCCGGCATATTAGGGGGGGTCGAGCTGGGCTTTTGTCTACTGCAACAAAGTATTCTTTTTGGCGACCTTTTGGACATATTGCTTAATATTGGGTTACTTTTTAGTAAAAATAAAGACCAATAATCCTAGGGGAGTTAAACCAAAAACAAATGCTGTCCTTTTTAATTCATGGGGGGGTTTTTTACCAGGGGGTTGGGTGGGGTTTTTGGGGGGGATTTGGGTGGGGTTTTAAGGGGGGGTCGGGGGTTGGGGGGGCTTCTTTTAATTTCATGCGGCTTTGAATTTAAGCTTTTTTCCACCTTCTCTTTTTCCCGCCACAAGATTTCATTATTTAGTTTATTTTTTGTTTCCCATCTGAAGCTGAGGGCAAAACACATGTAAAAACCATGCCGACGCAAAGTCTACTTTTGATCTGCTATTGCAAAAAATTTTGTACCTTTAATACTTAAGGGAAATCAATTCAGAATTAATAGAAACCTCTAAATTTCAAAAACGTTTTTTCACAAAGCCAGTAAAGGATCAATTAGTTTGTTTTCGTTGTGCTTTTAAAAAACCTACAAACACCCAAAAATAAGTACGAAAATCGTTTTTCTTTATTCCCCCTTTTGTTAACCCTTAGAAGGTCCAAAAAAAAATTTTCCTGCTGTTTTTTTGCTCTTTCTCTATGGGCCCGAGGTGAACAGTTTCCTGAAAAAAAAGTTAAGGAATTCCAATCATAGTTAACTTTCTGTGCACCCCCCAAAAATAAAGGTGCCTAAACCAATTTAAATCCCCCTTTTGTCTAAATCTGTCTTGGGTCAATATCAAATTCGTTACAGATCTTTCAAAACCCTTTTAATCATTCTGTTTTTAATGGATTAAACTTTTGTCATTTGTAAAGCGCTTCAGTTCAGATAAAATACGTCTGAAGGGGTAATAAAATAAATCTTACACGACCTCACCCAAAAGGTCAGGGTGATTTAAATGATCACATACGCACTCCACCCCAGTTGACCAAACACAGCAAAGTTTTAACTGGTTTTTATAAAACGCATCGGAGACTGCCACACTTCGGATGTAGCCTTTTTTAATAGAGGGTTAATATCTGCAATGGGGACTAACCTTTCTTGAAAGGGTCACTGATCACAGAAATTCAAGGGGTTTTTGTTATATCTTTAGACGATGCGGGGCCAACAAAATTTTTTCTTAGTAATTTGAATGCACCATTTTTAAATTTTTTTTTAAAAAAAGTTTTTTAACAAAAACAAATCAAACAGTCCTTCGTTTTTTAAAATGCATTTAAAAAAATGCGGCAAAGGGCGCCCCAGAAATTTTTTACAAAGCTTGGTTTAAAAACTGAATCCAAGGAGAATAATAAATTAAAAAAATTTTAAACAGAGGGAAAAATTTGTACCAGTTAACCAACCTGATGGTTATTTCGGGTTTTGCTCGCTAAAAAAAAGCAATGAGTAACTTCGACTTACCTCAAACTTTAAAAAGCAAATTTGAAAAAAATGTTGACATTTAAAACCGAAAAAAGAATAACCATTTCCTTTTGATGGAACGCTAAAATGTTAGGCTTTTTTCAACTACAATCTGTTTTAATTTCTCAACAAAAACTTAAAAGGAAATATCCGCTCGATTGCATTACATTCATTTCCTAGTTCTTTGGGGGAGCTAGCACGTGAAAACAAAATGAGGAAAAGGCCCCCAACTGTTTTAAAGCCTTCCATCAGGGGAAACCATAGCATTTTGAAATTATACAATTCCCCCAATTTTCAGTTAAAATTTTCTTTTGAGGGGAATTTTTAAAAAAAAATCACAATAAAACAGGGAAATCGTGAAAATTATAACCTCACATTTTTTTAAAATAAAATAAAAAATGTACTAAAAAAAAATGTCTCGGGGGCCCAAAAATCAGAGTTACATTTGCGCCTGAAGGGGTTTAAATTTTGAATTAAAAACCTTGCAGACGTAACTTTGAACAAAACGGGAGATAGGGACTTTAAAGGGTTTTGAGACCAAAGATGGTTTTTAAAAAGCCAAAGAGTTACACAACAAAAGGGTTTTCCTAAACTAAACAATACCAATTAAAGCAAAAAGCGGTCAATAATATAAAATATTTAAAAACTGACAACAAATGGGACTTAAAAACCCAAATTTTGAATGGGGCTAAAATTTTGAATTCTTAAGCCATTTACATTTTTTGACCGTCAAAAAAAATTTCAAAAAGCATTTAACTCTGGCCCTTTACAGTAGTCTTTCCAGAGGGCAACAGTCGGAAAAGATCGAAATAAAGCCGTTTGGGGGCAAACAGTACATCCTCCACAGAAAAATCGTTTAAAAAAAGCTTCTACAAAAAATTTCAGTTCATTCCACCAAAATAGGAACACTTTTACAAGATATTTAAAATTTTTTCTTTAAAAAATAAAGGAAAAATAGCCTGGGGGCCCGTGACAACTTTTGAAAGAATTCTTATTAGCTGGGAAAACTTTGACTTGACAAACTTAAAGTTACTGTCGTTGTTTTTACAATGGCGAGGATATTAAGGGCATACAACAAGCAACAAAAATTTATATTTTCAAAAAAGAAACATCTACAAACTGAACTGGGTTAACTTACACATTTGGCCTTAAGGGGTTTTTTATACGAACAATTTTTGACAGAAGTATATAAAAACAATAACTGGATTGTTAAATATGTTTTAAACTATGGAGCAAGACACTTTGGTGCAATGCCGATGTTAAACTTTATGACAAAACCCCTCTTGTTCATTGATTTGTGACAACTGTTGGAAAAACAATATTTTTCCTCGACCCATTTAAAACAGTTTTATGTTTATAATTTGATCATATGGGAATTTTCGGCCAACATAAATGAACAAAGCATATCAGACAGAAGGGTTTTTTTGGCGATGATAAATCTATTTGTTTTACCCAGCTTTAAACTGAGTGAGTGTTTTTAACACTTTTAAGCGTTTGAAGGGAAAAACATTTTTTTTTATAGATGATTTTTCGGGAGAAAAAGGGTAACAAAAAAAAAAAAACTTTTTCAAAAAACTTTCCCGGGGAAACATGCTGGGGTAATGTTGGATTTTTATTCAAAAAAATAACCAGTTTAAAAACTTTAGAACAATTAAAGACCGGGTTTTTATTCACAGAAAGAAAAAGAGCTTTTTAGAATGTATGAAAGAAAAAAATGTTAATTTAAAAATTCCCCAAAAAAAGAAGGATTAAGCAAAAACAAAATCCCCCAAAAGTTTTTAAATTATATTAAAAACAGATAATCCTACACATTTTTTTGTTTTGTAAAACTATTTAATACTGTTAAAACTTATATGACTTTATAAGAATTTATTTTAAAATTTTTTTTCTTATAGAGGAAAATATAAAATCCCTTTTTGATCGCCCCCGGGCACAGCTCCAACCGCTTTTGCGGTTGGGGCTGGGGGA
>JAMYXO010008499.1:0-10773 GCA_033310375.1 Conus canariensis
TTAAACAAAATACCATTATGCCAAACCTCAAAAACATAATCATTCACTAACAAAAAAAAACAACAAAAAAAAAAAGGGGGGCTGAAGGACATTTTGCAACGCAAAAAAAAATACAGTCCCCCTAACAACAAACGTCTTCAACAAAATTGTCCCCCAAGCTACTAACTCAGAAAAAAAAAAGAAACATAAAAGGTTTACAAAATTTTTAAAAAAACCAAAATCCAAACCACAAACACTTTAAAAAATGAAATAACAAAAACAAACAGACTAGAAAAATTTTTTGGGGAACTCAAAATAAAAAAAACTACAACAATGGGGGAAAATAAAAAAAAGAAAACCCCATACAACAAAATTGAAAAAATGCAATCTATGCTCCACAAAAAATGTTGAAAAAATGTAAACCACACTTAGAAACTCTGAACAAAAAATTTAAAATTGAAAAAAATTTTAAAGGAAACGGGGGAAACTTTCTAGCACTTTGGGGGCCCCAATAAGAACCACGGGCCCCAATAAAACCCAGACCCACGTGCAAAAATAAATTTTCGCCTCACCCCCAGTTTTAAATCAAGTCCGCCGCCAAAAAGATTTTGGGGCCCCCCCCCCCCCCCCCCCCAAAAAAAAAAAAAAAAAAAAATATCCTGATAAAAAAAAGGGCTTAAAAAATTTTTTAAAAAAAAAAATTTTAATACTTCAAAAAAAAAAAAAAAAAATTAACAGATTTTCCCCCCGGGGGGGGGTTTTTTTTTTCCTTGTTTTTTTAAAATTTTTAAATTTTTTTCATGATATATATATATATATATATATATAAAAAAATATAATATAAAAATATATATATAAATTACCAAAAAACTAATAACCCCCAAGCAAAAATACCGACACCATCCACAAAAACAGAGTTTTTGGTTTGCAATAAAAAAGAAATACCCATATAAAAAAAGCTTGCTCTTGTTCTAGATTGCATTTTTTTGCAACACAACCTTTTAAAATCCCTGAATTGCTCTATTTATCCTTAGAATTTATTATTTATTGTAATTTAGCCCTTGCGGATTCATTCCAAAACTGGCCCTCACATTTTTTGCCCTTAAAAGGGTTTTTTTTTATTTTTTCTACTTTTCAAAAAAAAATATTTTTTTTGCCTTTCATGTTTTCCCTTTTGGGCTTCTTAGGCCCCCTTTTTTTTTTTCTGAAACTCAACAAACATACTATATTGCACACCAATTTTTCCCTGGGGTACATTTTTTAAAAAACCAAAAAGGGAAAAGGGGGAAAATTTCCCAAACTTTCCGGGGGCACTGGGGGGAAAAAAAAACGGGTTTTCCCAAAAACGTTTTGACCAGGTTTAAAATTTCTAATGTTTTTTTTCCCCTTGGGGAATGCCCCCCCCCTTAGATTATAAGCTTGCAAAATCTTTTTGGGAAAAGCATTTTTTTCATTTTTTCCCCATTCACCCATTTCAAGCCGTACGTTTTTTCCCAAAATTTTCTACACTGCAAAAAAAAGCTTATCTCCCCCTATTTCTTCAATTAAACAAAAACAATTTTTTTAAATAATTGAATAATATAAAAAATAATAATATAATATATATTAAAAATAATATATTTTAATTTTTGGGGGTTTTTTGGCCGAAAAAAAAGACCAACTTTATGACGTAGTTAAATTAAAATACATTCTTTTGCAGGGGGTTGGTTTTTTTATCCCATTTTTTTCCCTCATGGGACATAAAACACTTTTTAAAAAAAAATTCTTTTCCCCTGATTCAAAACACAAACAGGGGGGAAAGTGGGAATGGCAAAAAAAACATGCTTTTTTTTTCCCTTTTTTTTTTTGTTTGTTTTTTGTTTTTTTTTTTTTTTTTTTTTTCAAACAAAGATTTTTTTTTTCCCCGGGGAAAAATACTTTTAAAAAAGGGGAAAAAGATAAAAAAAAAAAAAAAAATTTTACACTAAAAAACAAAAACTAAGCTGAAAACCCCCAAACACAAAAAACGAAACACACACACAAAAACGCACATATTTTTTTTTTGTTGGGGAAACGGGCCCAAACCCCAAGTAAAATTTTTTTTAACAGACTTTCCCTTTTTTTTTTTTTTTTTTTTTTTTTTTTACTTTCATGTTTTTTTATCCCTTTTAAAAAAAAAAATCATCAGGGGAAAAAATTCAAAAAAACACAATCTAACATATTTCCCCCAAAATTTTTAAAAAGCAAAAATTTTTTTCAATCATCTTTTTTTTCCTTTTGTATTTTTAAAAATTTTGGGGAAAACCCCCTCAGAACAAACCCCATCCAGTTTTTAAAATCCACACCCAAAACCCCCCACCCCCACACACCCCACACACACACACCCCAAAACCACAACACACACCCCACTACAACCAAAATGAACATTATATAACTCTTCTGTTTTTTTCCTCAAAAGGGGAAAAAAGAAAGGGGGTTCTACATAATTTGACAGACTCTTTTGCATGAAAGTTTCAGCTTTTTTCTTGTCTATCAAAAATTTTTTCCAAAGAACCTTTTTAATGGCATAAAATTTTTCTACTTTTTTTTTAACTTAAAAACTACAGACAGTCCCAATTTTTGTGACCTCCACTTTGGATTGGGGGGGAAATTTCGGTTTTATTAACCACCCTTTTTCTTAGGGGGAAAAAAACTGATCCGCATCATTAACACCCTCTAAAATGTGGAACCACTCCCCTTTTTTAAAAAAAAATCCTTTCCCCTTAAATTTTTAAAAAAAATTTTGTTTTTTTCCCCGTTACTTGTTTTTTAAATTTTTTTTTCCAGTAATTAAATTTTCTTATTTTAAAAACCAAAACACACACACACACACACACACACACACACAACCACACACACACACACACACACCCCCACACACACACAACACACACACAACACACACACCACACACAAACAAAAAACATAACTTCAATATTTTTAAAAAAATTTTTGCACGACCACTTGCCCCCCACACACACACCCCAAAAACCACGCACAACACACACAAAACACACACAAAAAAAACACACACACACACACAAAAACACCACACACACACACCCCCTTTTTTTCCGGGGTTTTTTTTTGGACAAAAATAAAATTTAAGTCCAAAAAAAACCCGAAAAGGGGGAAAAAAAACACAACACACAACCCCACACCACCACACACCACACCCACACCACCGCCGCACCAAATCCACACACACCCCCAAAAAAACCCCCACACAAACACACACAACCACACACCACACACACACACAAAAACACGCCCGCCCGCGCCCCCGCACAAACATATTTTTTCTTCCGGTTTGTTATTTTGACAAAATAAAATCATCCAAAAAACAAAACCACACACACACACACACAACACCACACACACCAACACGCGCGCCCGCGCGCGCGGGCCCGCGCACACACCCCCAAACCCCCCAAAACCCCACAAACCCCCCGCCGCAACCCCCCGCACGCACCACACCCCCAAAACCCCCAACCCACACACAAAACCCCACCAACACAAAACCAAAAGCACACACGCACAGAAGAAAAAGGGGGAGAAAGAGAAAGAAAAAGGGAAAAAGAAAGAGAAAAGAAAAGAGAAAAAAGGGGGGAAAAAATTTCCACCCCTTTTTATTGCTCTTTCTAAAAAAAGAACCAAAGTGAAAACTATAAATTTTTTAAATTAAAACCCAAATATTTTCTTTTTTTTCCCTTTTTTTTTCCAAATATAAAAAAAAAAGGGTTTTCCCCTTTTGGAAGTTGGGGTTTTTGTTTTTTAAAAAAAATATTTTTGAAAAAAAAAAAGGGTTTTATTACTTTAAAAAAACCATTTTTTGGGGCCTGAACTTAACCTTAGAAATTGAATTTTAAAATGTTTCCTTTTTTTTTTTTTTGGGTTTTTTTTTTTTATTTTCTATTAATGGTAAAAAGATATAATTTTTGATACAGAATTATTTCTTTTTTTTCCCAAATAAACCCAATTTTTTTAAATTAACCCTTTTAAACCAACTTTTTTTTTGTTTTTTTTTTTCTTTTTGAAAAAAGAAATAGGCAAAAAAACTGAAAAAACACAACATCTCATGAATTGCAGCCATGAATTCTTTAAAAAGGGGGTTTTCAAAAAAAATCTTCACACAAATGGAAAACAAAACACAGCCAAAATAAAATTAAAAAAAAATTTTTTTTTTTTTTTAAAATTTTTTAAAAAAAAATAATTTTTTAAAAAAAAATACATAGCAAGGGGAATTTTTTATTTTGTTTTTTTTTCATGCTTTTTTTGGGGTTTAAAACTTTTTTTAAATTTTAAAAAACGGGGTTCTTTCTTTTTTTTTTTTTTGTTTCTGCTACGCAGCTATCCCTCCAAAACTTTCCTGTAAACGGCAGTAAGTTTTTTGTATGCCCTTTTTTTACCCCCCTTTTAAGCAACCATACCCATCGGGGGAATTTCTGCTATGTCCCGGGGGTTTCCCATCCAAACCAACCCCCTTTCCCTCTTCCGAAATTTTTGGGGGGTTTTTTCGTTGTAAATTTTGTCTCGTTCACACACAAACCCCGGGGGTTTATAACCCAAACCAAACTGGGGGGGAATGGATCAAAACCCAAATTTTTAACTCCAGGAAAAAAACCCCCCTTTCCAAATTTTGAACCCCAAAACCCCGGGGTCCAAAATTTCCGGGGGCCCCCACCAACTGAGCTATCCCGGCCCCCCAAACTATTAAAAAAAAAAAATTTTTATATTCTCAAAAAAAGCCATTAAAAAAAAGAAAAATAGGGGAGTGGGACGCACAAACAATCAATGCATTTCTAAAAAAAAAAATTTTTGGGGTTTGCTGGAAAGGGAAAAAAGAAAAAGAAAAAAATAAAAGGGGGGGGGGAGACTAAAAAAAAAAAAAATTTTTGGGACTTCCATTCAACACACACCACACACAACCAACCACCCACAAACAAACACACACCCCCAACACAACACACCTAAAAAAAACCCCACCCCAAACACACTCCACACAACACCACAAAAACCCACCCCACACACCACACACACCCACACACACACACACACAAAACACAAACCAACCAAACACACAAAACACCCCCAAACACACACACACACAAAAACCCCCACACACACACACACCCCAAAACACCACCACACCACCACACACAAACCACACACACACACACACACCCACACACCCCCCACCACACACACCCCCCCACACACACCACACAACACCCCACCAAACCCTCACCCCACAACACCCCCACACACAACACCCACACACACAACACACAACACACACCCAACCCCACGCACTCCCCACCATCACCACCACCACCCCCAAAAACAAAAACAAAAACCGCAACTAAAACAAAATTTTTTTGTCAAATTAAAGCAACGGGGTACAATAACTTTTCCCCCATAAGGGGGGAACGGAAAAAACCCGGGGGGAAAAGGGGGAAAAAAAAACTAAAGTAAACTTCCGAAACACCAAAAATCCCAAATATTTTAAATGAACACATGTTTCTTCATTACACTAACCATCCCGGGAAAAGACAATAAATTTGCATGCAACAATTAACCCAACATAAAAATTTTAAATTTTTTTTTAAAAATTTAAAAACCAACCCCAAACCACCATTTTCAAACAACAAAACCAAGGGGGCCCAAAAAATTTTTTTGGGGGATAAAAAATACCAATTACCCAAGAGGGGGAAAATGGTTAAAAACCCTTTTTTTCCCACGCAATAAAGGGGGGGGCGGGCGTCGGTTGGGGTCGGGCCCTTTAGTTCGTTCTTTTCCCTTTCCCCCCTTTATCTGCCTTCCCCTACCCCCCCCCCGTCTGTCTGTTTTGAAAGGGGCCAAATGTCCAAAAAATCTTCTTTTTTCATTTTTGGGGGGAAAACATTCTCATCCCTACAGGGGGGGCAACATTGACAACGAAGTATTTCGTCACAAAAAATTTTCAAAAATGTTTTTCGGAAACAACAACAAAAAATGCTTCCCAACATATTTGCGTCCATGAAAAGAAGGGAAAAATTCCTGGCTAGTCACATAAGCCTGTACATTAAAACCCTTGCCGGGAAGATCAGGCGCTTAAAAATTTTTGGGGGCATGTAGTGATCCCCAAAATAAACAACAACAAAAAACAAAAAAAAAAAAAAAAAAAAAAAAAAAAATCAGAACGTAAAACTTTCCAAAAAACACTGGAAATGAAAAACAGAAGGGGGCCCGACCAAAAAAATTGGGTTGGGACAAACTACAATAACACTGGAAAAGGGGGGGGGGAAAGGGGGGGGGGTCCCCGGGGAAAAAAGGGGGGGGAAAACAGGGGGGGGGGGGGGGGGGGGGGGTTTTTGAAAAATTTGGGGGGGTGGGGGGGGGGGGGGGGGGGTTCAGGCACTGCGTAATGTTTTTAAAAATCACAAAGAGTTTGGGGAAAAAAAAATTTTTTTTTTTAAAGTTTTTTTTTCGTTTTCCCCCGCGTGCACCCCCCTCACTTTGCGCAAACCCCAAATTCTCCAAATTTCGAGCACCTCGGGCTTTTATGACCCTTACATTTTAAAAGCAAGATGTAATGCAAAAACCCTTTCCCCCCTTTTCGTTTTTAAAAACACCATTTTTTGTTGTGTTTGTTGTTTTTTTTTTGGGGTTTTGGGGGGTTTTTTTTGGGGGGTGTGGTGTGTGTTGGGTGGTTTTGTGTGTTGCTCGCGTTCTTTTTTGGGTTTTTTTTTTTGGTTTTTTTTTTATTTTGCTTCACATTTTTTTGACAAAATAACGCGTTTAGAAAATTTTTACATTTTTTTACAAAAAACCCCATAATTTTTTTTTTTCATTTTTTTTAATTTTTTATTTTTTATTATTTATTATTTTTTTTTTTTTTTTTCATTGTTTATTCATTTTTTTTGTTTGTTTTCTTTTTGGGTCTATACACTTTCAGGGTCTGAATAGGGGGCCAATTTTTAAAGAAAAATTTTTTATCAAAACTGTTCATAAAAAAAATGCCATATAAAAGTCAATTCTCAAAGGGGGGAAGGGGGCTAGAATCAAAAAAATAAAAAAAAACGGGTTTTAAGGGGGTTCCCCTTACTGGAAGAGAAGAAGAAGAAGAGAGAGAAAGAGAGAGAGAGAAAACCCTGCTTCACTTTAAAAGATGGATTCACACAAAAGAAGAAAAAAAGGGGAAAAAAAAGAAAAGAAAAGAGAGAGAGAGAACAAACGTTTTTCTTTTTTTAAAAAAAGGATTCACAAAAAAAGGGGGGGGGGGTTCTGCCCCCCCAAATTTTGCCCGGGGATAACCCGAAAAAAAAGGGGTTTTTTTGCTCAACACACTTCCACAACAGGAAAAATACTATCCCCCCCCCCACCCACCCCCCCCCCCCCCCCCCCCTCTCCCTCCAAAACCACTCCTGCATTCCCTTTTCCCCATCATCCCCTTTTAAAAAATTTTGGGAAAAAGGGGGGTTTGTTACCCCAAACACAAAAACCAAGATACAGGGGACTTTTCTCCCAAAGGGGCACAGACACACAGAAAAAAGGAAAAACAGTGCCTCCCAAAGGGGCACAGACACACAAGTAAAATTCAAAAAAAATTCTGCAAAGGGGCAGAACCAAACAACACGGGACAAAACTATTCGCCAAGACACAAACAAGAGTACGGGAAATAACTATTCTAGTCCTTATCTGTGTCCTTCGTTAAAATAAAACCCCCCCTCTTTCCAAATTTTTTCTTCATTTTCTGCCTTCACTCCTCCGTTTTAAAAACCCCCCTTTTGGGCTAGGGTTGGGAAAAATTTCCCAAAAAAACTTTTGGGGTTTTTTTTGGGGGAAAGTCTTCCCAAAACCCCTATAGGGTTTTTTTTTTTTCACCACAACATACGTCAATAAAATTTCCCCCTTTTTTCCCCCAAAAGGGGGGCTTTGGGCAAACTTTTAAATCCAATAAACCCTAAAAAATGGGGGGCTTTTGGTCCCATAAGAAAACCTAAAACAGAGTAAATTTATTTTTCTGGGGGACCTTTTAAAAAATTAATAAATCCCGACAAACAAACGAACAATCTAAAAGTGGGGGGAAAAAAAAATGCACCCCAAAAAATCAATTTTCTTTATATAATACTTAAAATTTTAGACTTAAAGGGGGGGGGGGGGGGTTTGAAGATAGAAAATGGGGAAATGAAAAATTTAAAAAAAAATTTTTCAAAAAAAAAATCTTTTTTATCATAAAAGGGAAACCCAACGTAAAAACCTTTTTAAAAGATATATTTGTATTTTCCTTCCGAGCCTTTTTCCGCGATCGGGGAAAAAACAGGGGGCCCCCTGGGGTTTTTTCTGTCCCCGCGTCAAAAAAGAGAACCACCCAATCCAAAAAACCGTAGGGGTTCCCCCACCAAAAGGGGAAAAAAAATCCCAAAAACACCCCCCAAAACACCATGAAAAAGGGGAGTAAATAAACCAAAGGAAAGGTGGGAGGAAAAAGTGATGAAAACTAAAGACCCTTTTTAAATAGTATAAAAAAAAGGGGGGCAACTCGACCCCACGCTAGGTCCCCCCAAAGGGTAAAAGGGGATCAAAAGACAAACACACAGACAACAAAAAAAAATAAAATAACCTCAGTTTTTAAACGAAAAAAATTTGGGGAAAAAAAAATGGGGAGGAACATAACAATAAACAAAAACCCCGGGGGGAACTTTTCTCCCATAAGTAAACCTAAAAACCCGAGTAACTTTATTCAAGACTGGCACACCCCTTTTAAAAAATTTAATAAAGTCAACAAAAAAAAACGAACAATCAATGGGGGGGGAAAAAAAGCGCAGCCCAAAAAACCAAAAAGTCCCATAGTAATGATTTTGGGACAGATTTTTAAAATAAGGGGGGGGGGGGGGGGGGGGGGGGGATTTGAAGAGGGGAAAAAGGGGGAAAATAAATTAAAAAAAAATTTACAGATAGAAAACTCTTCACAAAAAAGCAAAAAATTACCCTACTTTTTAAGAAAGAGAAGAGAAGAAAAGAGAGGGAAAAGGAGAGAAGAGAGAATGGGGTTTAAGGGAAAAGGGGGTTTAACCAAATCCAGTTTCCCAAAACCCCAAAAAAAACCCCAAAAAAATAAAAACACGCAAGCCCCCAAATAAAATTCAAGTTAATTTTTCAAAACCCCAACACCCCCACACACACACACACACACACACACACACCAACACACACACAACCCTCCTCCCCCTCCCCCCTTTGCAGCCATCTTTTTACCCACCTATCGATTCAAAGGTAGGGAAAATTTTATTCTGTGAGGGGCTTTCCCTCTAAAGGGGTTTCATACAGTTTTTCTAAATCTGGCCAAATCACGTAGGGGATGTGCTCCTGAACACTTTTTTTATAAGGCGCACGGCCCACCACTCTTGTTCCCTTTTTTTGAAAGACACCTAGCGGGGAAAAAAAACCTGATTCCAAAGCTATCAATAACTTAGAAGCATGCCCCCGATACCCCAAAATTTAGACGCTATATGACAAGGGAAATTTTCACGTCGATACTTGTTTTATGGGTAAAATGTGGATAACCCTCCCCCCCCCCCCACAAACACACCACACTGTTTCGTAAAATTTACATCAAGCTTTTCATCGCATAAACTGTGAAATAGTTGGGATGTTTCTAATTTAATTTAAATACCTTTGAACGGGTTAATGTTTTTTTTGTTTCTTTTTTTTGTTTTTTTTTTTTTTTTTTTTTTTCCAACATTTTTTATGATACGGTGTCTTAAAGAAGTGCTCTTCCTAAATTTAAAAAAAAGAAAACAAACAAAAAAACACCCGAGGGTACAAGTGCGATCCAGAAAGTACGCCGCAACTGCGAATCAAGAAAAGGGGACACCCTGCACCCCCCTTTAAGCCCTTCAATCGATGTGGGATCAACACGGCAGGCATTCCTTGAGAGCGAAGGGAGATAAATTTCTCCCCACGGATACATTTTTATTAACCACGGGATACCAACAGTACTTCCGCAAAGTGTTTTCCCTTGTGCCACCTTCTTCATAACAAAGGGGCCAACCAGAACAACACTGCCACCAACATAAACTGTACACCCTACTACAGACATACTCACATACATTTTCAAAACTTTTCCTGACTTTCGAACAGGACACGAAAGCGATGGGGCTCAGTTTGACATCTGTTCTGATACACGAACACCATTTTTACAGTGACTTAAAATAAATTAATAGCTAGAACTCAGTCATAATAAAACACGTAGGACGGTTTTGTTTGGGGTTTTTGGTTTTTTTTTTTTTTTTTTTTTCTTTTTTTTTCTTTTTAACACGAGGGCTTTCAATGCCACAGCAACGCACAATCATATTTTTGTGGGGGAACAAAACACAAAAGAAAAAAAAAAATCATATCATCACAACGCAAAGCACAGCACCAAACATATAGTCTTGGTAAAAGTATAGACAGCACATAAACAACATATTGTTGTTCCTTTTTTTTTCTCTTGGCTCTCTGCTGCTGCCCTGCTGCTGTTGTGTTTTTTTTTTTGTTGTTGTTTTTTTAAAATATGAGTGTATGTGTGAGATAAAAAGGGAAAAAAAAAAAAAAAGTTATGATGTTTTTTTAAATGAGTAGATTATATTAAATAAGTATGTAATGTGATAGTGTATAATGTAAATAGCCACGCAGCCGAGTAAAATAGAAGTAGGATGTAGTAGTAGTAGTATAGTATAGTAATTTTTGTTTTGTTTTGTTTAATGAAAAACCCAAAAAATAAAATGGCGGAATTAACTAGTTGCATTTAAA
>JAMYXO010008500.1:0-10773 GCA_033310375.1 Conus canariensis
AGAAGGAGGTTTCCAAAAAAAAATGGAAGAAACGCCAAAATTCCAACACTCGACAGAAAAGAACCACACACCCCCCACACACCGCAGGGGCACACCCACACCACACACACACAAACACACACACCCACACACACCCCCACTTTTTTACCCCTAACTGGTACACATGAAAAAAAAAAAAGGGAACCACACAACACACACACCCCACCCCCCACCCTGCCCCCCCGGAAACTTTTTTTTTTTTTATAAAACAAAGCATTCCCTCCTGTTTTCCGAACCCGGGGGGGCTTCAAACGACATAACCCCACTCAAAACGCTCCTGTCCCCCTTTTGACACTTCATGGGGCCACGCCCCTTTAAACCCGCTTAAAGCTCTGGTTGAAAGCATTTTTCCCACACTCACCCCCCACAAGACTTTAAAACCGTCGTCATGTTTCCAACCCAAAAACCCGGGCACCCTGACCGCCCTGTCACCCGTCGCTCCCCTCCCCCCTTGCCAAACGGTCCACGTCTCACTTTGCAGAATTTGGGTCAAGCTCCCAATCCCATAATTTTCCCCTCGTACAATCGGGGTCTTCTTCATCTGAATCGGATCAACTGCCGCGTTCAGTATTTCCACACCTACTTGGGGTAAATGTAGGGCGGGTCTTTTCGGGAAGTTTGGTTGCGACGTCATAGCAAAAATAAAAAAAAAATGGGTAAAAAAATTTTTTAAACCACTTAACGAACCGCGCTCTGATGAAGAAAGTGGCGTGAGCACAGGTCGGGTCCCCCCCAACTATTACTTTTATTGCTGGGTTTCATCCTCAAATTGGAGAGTGAGATATTTGGGGGTTGAGTAACCCCAGAGAGTGAGGGGATTTTTGGGAACCCAGTTTGGGCACCGTATGGCGACTCGGGGGTGAGCCCCATTGTTGCCAAAAAGTGATGTCGCGACTAAGGGTTAATGATGAAAATCGACTATGGTCCCAGTCTTTCCAATTGACCCTAGCAGACTCACTCTGGGTAGGGTTTGGGGGCAAAAATCCCACATGTCCCTGGTGGGAACGAAAATCATGACCTCCCGTCGGGGTCTACGACACTGACCACCTCACCATGGCGGCTGAATTTTTAACATTTATATCCTAAGTATTTTACACAGAGGGTCCTTTTCGGGTTTACTTGGCTTTTAGCATCTTGAATCAAATTGAACAATTCGTGCTGAAACAAACAATGGAAATCTTTTTGTCAAAAGAATCACTTTTTTGTGGCTCTTTCTTATTATGTGCCTCTAGTTTACATTAAGGGACGGGGGTTTATTGAACACAAGAGAATGGAAAATGTTTCACTTAGCGGGAAACACTTTTTCTAACCGTGCATTCACAAAAAAAGGGCCGACATGTGAAAGGGGTTATTTTCCTTCATTCCCCTTTCCCTTTTCATCGAACCCCAAATCTTAGAAGGAGGGTCCCTTTCCCTTTTACTTTTCTCCCCCCACCAGCCCCCCCCCCCCCCCTTCCCTTTTGGTTTTGCTGCAAATCGTTTTTCTTAAGTGTGGGTTTTTCCCTTTAATGAAACATGCGTGTCATTTTGACTCTGTCACCCAGCCTGACTCAGAGAGGTAGCAATTCCCTTTATCTTTCTACCCCTTTCTCCCCAAAAAAAAGGGGTTACATCATCGTTTTGGTTGAAGAAAGAAAAATTTAAGTCTCAAAAAATTTGCCCTTGAAATTTTTCATGTGATTTGTTTGCTCCACCTGTCCATCATTCTGACGGGTGGTGGGTGGTGGTGGTGGGTGTTGTGGGGTGTGGGTGTGGTGGTGGACTAAAATTTAAATTTTTTTTTTCAGGAAAAAAAATTTCTTCAGGATTTCGTTATCAAAAGCAAGTTTTTAAAGTATTCTTCATCAAAACAAGCTTTTTCTAAAAAAAGGAATTTTTTAAAAAGGGGAATTTATATTTTTAAAAGTAAAGGGATAAAAAGGGGAACCCAAACCTTTTTCTGTTTTAAAAAATAAACAAAAATATCGCCCTCTGTAGGGAGGGGGTTTGTGGGCGGGGCCAAAAAGAGTACGTATTGTTTTTCTTTAATAACTTTTAAAGGCATCACGCAAAAAAAATCAATCTTTTGACAGGGGCGGGAAAATGTACAACATAAAACTTTTTAATTTAAAGGGAAACCTTTTTTTGGGTCTGACCTCTAAAAACCCCTTTTTTTCATCAGTGCTTTGACCTTTTTTTGAGTTATTGGAAACTCCCCCTCTCTCCCAATCAAGGTTTAAGCCCTTTTTTGGGGTCATTTTCCCTTCGGGTACATCAGACAATGAGCCCTAAAAAATGAGTTTTGGAATAAGGAGAGAAAGTTTTTTTCCCCTTGACAAACTTTGGAAGAATTTTGGACCCTTTAACATGAAAAGGTAAAAACAGTATTTTAAAAAAATTACAGCCCTTTCCAACAGAATTTTTTTTCCCCAAAGGGGATCATCATTTATGAGGAAACTACCGGAAAAAATGAAAATCAGTGTATCTCTAAAGAATGACGGGTCCATGGGGGTCTCGGTGGAGACCAAAGGGGGAGAGTGGGGTATTTTTACTGGGCGAACTTCCCTTTCTGACCGGGGGTTTTTTTATCAAGCCCAAGCTGGGATTTAAATAGTCCCCCTCTTTTTAAAGAGGCTTTTTCCCTGGGAAAACATAAAAAAAATTTTTTTCCTACTGGTTCTTTCCAATTTGTTTTAAAAATTAAATCAATCCCCTGTCCCTCTACTCTCCAAAGTGGTTAACAGTATGTGAGGATATGAGAAAAACCAAAAAAAAAGGGATTGGGAAATTGTAAAATTTATCTTTTGTCATGTGGGAAAGGGGGGGACTTTTTTGCCTGCCCCCGAAAAATGGGGACAAAAACGGGGCAACATCCCCAGGGGGCCCCTGGGTTTTTTGTTTGTCTTTCCCTCTTTAGAATTTATCGGTCCCCCTTGTGTAACACATTTTTTTCCCATGCTGTCTTAAAAAAAATCCTAAAATGAACTCTTCGGGAGATGCCAGATTTTAACCCTTTTTTTCCCCAACCCCTTTTGGGTCAGTTGATGGCTTGATTTAAAAAGTACAACGATACATGTAAGGGGAAGGGGGCCCGTATCAGTGGTGACTGATGTTTTGATTTGTTCTTGTTGGACATAAGTTGGAGATTAAACTTTTTATCATGGCAGAAAATTTTAAAAGGGCCCCGTCTATTGGGGAAAAGATAGGCCACACCTGATGCGGGGGTTTAAGAATGGTGGACCCAATTTCTGTTCGGCCCCCCAGGCAATAAAAAAAACACCATGTGGGGAAATTTAACCAAAATAAACCCGACAGAAATGTTTTTTTTAAACTAAGTAAATTGTTTAACCCGACCCTTTGGCTTGTTCAAATTTTTAAGTGAATTGTTCCCCAAATGTGCTCATGGGACCTGGCTTTTTTTGGAAAGGCTGTTATTCCTCTTGGGCCGTGTCGTGATGGTAACGATCTAATTTTTGTCCCTGGTAAAACGTCAGACGACATCGGGGCAGAGCACCAAGAAAACTGCCTTCCCCAAAAGGCGGGGTGGCACTGGGGAAAATTTCGATTTAACAGAAATTTTTGTGCAAGGGGGTTGGCACTGAGGAAATGTCTGTTAACAAAAATTGAGCAGTGGGTGGGGCACTGAGGAAATGTCTGATTGAAAAAAAATTTGGGTGCGTGGGTGTGGCCTGAGAAAGGGTGATTGAACAGAAATTTATGCAAAGGGGGTCCTGGGGAAATGCTGATTGAACAAAATTTGATGCAAGGGTGTGGCACGAGGAAATGCTGAGGAACAAAATTTGTGCGTGGTTGGCACGAGGAAAGGTCTGTTGAACAGAAATTGATGCAGTGGGGTGGATGGGGAAATGCTATTGAACGAAATTTATGCAATGGGTGTGGCACGAGAAATGTCATTGAACAGAAATTTGATGCAGGGGGTGTGGAGAGGAAAAGTCTGATTGAACAAAAATTTGATGCAATGGGGGGGCACTAGGAACGTCTGATTGAACAAAATTTGATGCAATGGGTGTGGCACTGGGGAAGTGCTGATTAAACAGAAATTTGATGAATGGGTGGGCACGGGGGGAAGTGTCTGATTGAACAAAAAATTTGATGCAATGGGTGTGGCACTGAGGAAATTCTGTTTAACTCTTTCTTTCCACTTTTCTATAACCTTTCTTCCTCTTTCCTAGTTTTTTATAATCGGGTTTTCCCTTCATTCCTGGATTTAGAGAAAAGAAAAAAATGAAAATGAAACTGGGACATGTCAGAGCAACCGCCGAATACAGGGGCAACATCTTTCCCACCTGGCATCCATTCCATTCAAAACACTGCCGCGCGAGCGACCCGGGTTTCTACATGTACCGTGACCACTCACCGAAGTTCAAACGTTTACTGCGAGAACCGTTTTTCCCCGGGCTCGGGAAAGGAAAGGGGGATTTTGTCTGCCCCCTTTTTTTTCCGGGCTGCAGGAAGGAAGGGTGGGTTTTTCTGAAAACCCGGAAAACCGGTTTGGGTAGGATGAAAGAGTTAACAAAATTTGATGCAATGGTGGGGACGGGGAAATTGACCTTTTACATTTCTCTTTTTCTGTAAAGGCCCAAAGGGTTTCAAAATATAGATGAAGATATTTCTTTAGCAGTTGAAGAACGAAGGCAGTTTTGTGTAACAAGAGACAGAAAATGAAAAATTAAAAAAACAAAAAAAATTTATAGCAAGTATCTTTTCAGAATTAGCTTTAAAAAAAGCAAATTTTATTTTGAGAACACTGAATGGGTCCATTTTTTCCTGTTTTAAAATATTTTTAACAAAATAGTCTTTCATTTTTTTTTTGTTTTTCTATTTCATTTTTTGTTTGTAAGGGGCCAAATAAATATTGTGTTTAATACTTATTTTAAATGCGTAAAGCGGAATGAAAGCATTTTCTTTTATACAATTTTTTATGAGTCCAGGGGGAAAAACCAAATAGAATCTCATGTCTTTTTTTTTTTTTTCTTCCGGCCGGGATGGGTTGCAAAAATTTTGAAATAGTTTACAATTGATAGATCTAAAATGAGGAAGTTAATCACGTTTGCAAAATTTTGAATAAGTGTGCGGTTTTCACTGCTTGATTGCAGAGCGACAATGCATCAAAGGGGATGGGTTTGGTCTAACAAAAATTTTCCATCTGGAGAAAAACTTCCAAAAAGGCAGTACGACTAAAAGCCCTGAGAAGCCAAGAAATCCGTGAAGAAAAAATGAAAAAATTGGGGGCGAAAAAAAATCTGGAATCTTCGAAGGTATGGGTATTAATTGTTTTTTAGTCCCCTTTTATTTTTCAAGTCTGGTTTCTGAATCACTATTTTTTAATTAGCTATCTTTTCCTTTCGTAGTGTTTTTTCCGTGTTTGTTTTTCTTTTTCTGGAAAAAAGAAAAAAAAAGACTTTTAAGTTTTTTCTTCTTTTTTTTTTTTGTTTGAAGTGATTGGTTTTTTGGGACAGAATAACATTGCTGCAGTTTTCCCCCCACTTGTCATACGAATTTTTTTTTTGGGGGAAACTTTTTTGGGGATGGCGAGTTTTTTCCCCTAACATTTAGCATCCTTTTTTCCCCCTGTACCTCCCTTTTCTAGGTCCGGGAAATGAGAAAATGGAGTAAATGAAAAGCGGGAAAAAGATTGACTTTCTTTATGGGGCCGGAAAGCCTGGTAAGCCCCGACCATAATTTGGGGTTTCGGGTTCAAATCCGCCGGGGCCTTTCAGTAGGGGGGTTTTTCCCTCGACTTAACATTTGGCTGACTCCATTTCCCTCAGTCCTTCGAAGAACTAAAACCGAGGTTCCGTGGTGAACGCACGCACAAAACTTGCACACAGTAAAATTCCCCACCAACTTTCGGAAGAGAAAAGGGCCCTTTTTTGGGCCCTAGTTTGGGTGACCTTACACAACATGCACCTTCCCGGGGAGTTAGTAGGCTGCCTTTAAGGCGAGATAAAAACGCATACACACAAAACTCCACTCCCTTTTCTGGGCGAAAGGGGGGTTTATCCTGCCTGTCATACAAGGGTTCCCAGGGGTAAACACCTGCGTACACAAAAAAAAAGGAAAAAAATCCTTTTTTCCTTTTGTTTGAACACAGAATCCTCAAGGGCACTAAGAAGCAGGATCAACTGAAGGAGGAGGGGCGCCAAAAAAGGGTTCGCAAACGCACAGCTGAGCATTTACCAAGAAGGCCACCAGTGCCCTGAGTATGTGGAGGGGGGGTGGGGCCATGTGGAAGACCAAACTAAAGGAACTGGAGAAAACCTGTCTTCTTTTTAGACTTTGGGGGCCAAATACAGGTGAGTCTTTTTAAAATTTGACCTGTGTTGTAAGAAACCCTTTTATATATGTTTGTCTTGTTTTCCACTTTTTTCGCCTGTCGTGGGAATATTCCCCTTTCCTGTTTTTTTTTTATATTCCTTAGAACCACAGCTACACTAGACTGAGAGATTTCCTTGTGACACCAGCACCCCGGTAAAACTGTTAGGGGAAAAGCTGAAACTGGCAGGAATGGGCGAGACTTGAGGGCCCGGGGTTTTTTTTTTTTCACACTGGTTCGCCTTTTCAGTCGCCTCAGCATTTTATTAATCACTTTTTCATAGTTATTGTCCAAACAAATGCTTATCCCACTTGGGGAAGAACTTGCTGCATTATCAGGATTTTAAAGAAAGAAAAAAAAAAATCGGGGGAAACCCCATACCCAGTTATGCTGTAGAGTGACTCCCATACCCAGTTATGCGATAGAGGGACTCCCATACCCAGTTTTCGCGAAGAGTGATCTCGCATAAGAGTTAATTTCATGAACCTTTTCAAACAAGCTCCTGTTCTCCTCTCTTAGGCAAGGGATTAACCCTTTGGGTTTTTTTTGGGGCCTTTTTCCTTGGGGTTTGTTTTAAAAGGGCTTTTTTTGTGGGTTTTTGTCCCCTTGGGTTTTTTGCCCGTGCTTCAATAGCATGTCTGCCCTTTTTTCGCTATAAGCCCCTTTTAGCCTACTCCACGAGACGAGTCTTTTTTTTTTTTGTGTTCTTACGGACGTAAAATTGAGAGGAGGGAATTTTTCGGGCAGCAATGGTTTTTTCAAAAAGGGGAAACTCAGAACGCCCATTTAGGCAAGAGAGACACTTGCTTCTCCAAGCTACCCATTTAGTATGAGTTCCAAGGCATGGAGAAGACCGCGCATCCCCACACCCACTTGATTTTCCAGCGCTTGAAATGAAAGGCGGGAGGGCTAGCAATGGTCGAGGTGTGCACTGCCCTTGCCCCCAGGTAAGGTGAGGGGAGGGAGTGTTCGCTATGAGGAAATTCAATGGGGTTCTCGCTGCAAAAGGACAAACCTCGTAAATATTGGCTGGGGGCCTGGGTAAAACCCGACTGACCCACCCTTCAGGTTTCGGTACTTTGGGGCAAATGTGGAAAAAGTGGAACAATGAGAGCTTTTTTGAGATCTTTTATGATGTTTACAGATGTTTAAAAACTTTTTGATTGTGGATTTTTCGACCCTTTCTCCTTTCCCTTTCCAGGGGGGGGTTTTTGTTTTAATCTTTTCAGTAAAGTACTAGGGAAAGCCTGTTTTTCCCTGGAGGCTAAAATTCTTTTTTTTTTTTTTGTCAAATTCAGCAAAAGTGTTTTTTCACTTTTCCAGCTGTAAACCCAACCTCATAAACACATACTTTTTCCCGGGTTTTCCTTCACTAGTCTCCAATAAGGGGGCCTTTTCTTTGCTTTCAGGAAGGATCGTTGCCTTTAATGCTCCCTTTTACTAAATTCATCCGTCTTTTTGCCCTTTGGGGGTTTTCCCCCAGGTGATGAACAGGGGGATTGCAAGGGTTGGCAAAGAAACCCGTTTTATGTCCCTTTAAAACACCTCAACAACCTTTTCTAATGAACCGGACCTGGAAATTCTTTCCAAGGGTTTTTAACTCCAAGCAATCCCTTTCTTCTAGTTCGGAAGGGGTTTCAGGACTCTAAAAATTTGGGGTAGGGTTTTTCCCCGGGTCCATCTCTGGGGGCACTTTCCGAGAGTAAAAAATGGGGTTCCCCGGATCCCGGGGGAAAAGATCAGGCTTTTGCCCGTTTCCCAGTTTATCCAGGCACCCCCTGCAGCTGTAGACAAAATTCGCTAGACCTGGCGCTGGTAAAAAACCCTCGGTGTGTTTCACCTCCATCCCCTACAGGAGCTCTGACTGCACCGGGGTATCAGTAATGGGGATGCCCTGTTTCCCACCCCGACTTTGGGTGATGCCCGCAGTTTTTTTTTTTCCCCCGGGGTTTGGGTTGTACCAAAGTACCTCCCCTTCCCCCTCCATATCACACACCTTCTGCCGGACAGAGTGGGCGGCGGGTGCATACCTTTTTTCCCCTCTCCCTCAAGAACCGCTTATTGGTCCCTGCAGGAAGCACAGTTTTTGGGAAAACATCCTCTGTTGAAAGCATCTTCTGCTCCAAACAGTTAGTCTCAGAGCAGGAAAGCAAGAGTTTTTTGGGCATGCAAAACCATTTTACTTGGTATTTTTTTTGGGTACCAAGGCGGGATTTTGCCCAGGGCCATGAAAAGGGTCTCTACAACTGCGTCAGTTTGAAAAGGTCCTTTTCTGTGTGACAATCGGCAAACAAACATCCGGACAAAATTCTTTCCACAAAGACCTGTTTTTTTTTTTCCAAGAAGCATGTTTGATGGTTTAGGTCAAAACAATTTGAAACCCCACGGGACCTTTTTGGCCATCATCTTGAAAAACCAACAACTCTTTGATTCCAGTTCCCACCCACATTTTGCGTGGATCGCTGGGCTCACCGGGGAAGGGATGTTCCATTGGCATTTCCCCCCTCGCCATTCCACACTTCAATAAGTGTTGAAGAGAAGGTGCCAGGGTTCCTCATTTTGCCCCTAAAAGGACAGAGCGGGACATGTGTCCCCCCCTCCCCCCCCAGTGATCGGGATCCCTCTCGAAGAGTTTTTTCCCTTTTTAGCATGGAAAATATTTTTCTGACCAGACAAGAAAACCCTCTCACTTCCCATTTTTGGGCGGGAAAGATGAGAAAACTGAACTATGTTGAGATACGACTCAGAGTAACCACAAAGGGAGGGGTCACCTCTTACCAAATGGGTTATGGAGGTGGGGTTTTAGCTCCCTGCTCCCTTTTTTTTTTTTTTTTTTTTTTAAATTTTTGCTTTTGGGATCCTTGTATGGGGTGAGTTCCATGCCAAATAGAGGGAAAAGGGTTTTTTGGATTCGGATTATATTAAAAATTTTTTTAAAAAATTTTTTTCAGGGGATTAACTGGTAACAAAACATTCATTTTTTTTTTTTTTTTTTAATTTTTCAAAGTTTTTTCCAAGGTAATTTTAAAAATTTTTTTTTTTCCTTTTTTTGGGATTAGGGGTTTTAGGAAAAAGTTTTTCTGGAAAAAAAAGAAAAAAGGCCCGGGTTAAAGGGGGAAAGAGGGGAAATGAAGGTGGTGGGGAAGGGAAAGGGGGGGGTGAAAGAAATTCTTTAAATTATTTTTGGACAAAAACCCCAATTTAAGTTTAAAAAAGCTTAAAAAAAAAGGGGTAAAAAAAAGGGGCCAAAATCAAGGTTTTTTTCCCGGGGTTTCTGGGCGGGGGAAAAGGGTTTTTAGTAACCTTTTTGGGGGAGGAATTTTTTTTTTTGTAGGGAAATTTGCGTAAAAATTTTTTTTTATGGAAAAAAAACCCGGGTCGGGGGGGGGGGGGGTGGGGGTGGGGCCGGGGGGGTTTCCAGGGGGGGGTGAAAAATTTTTTGGGGGGGGGGGGGGGGAAAATTTGAAAAAAGGGGGGGGCTTAAAAACCTGGCTTGGGGGGGTTGGGGGGGGGGGTTTGGGGGAAGGGGGGGGGGGGGGGGGTGGGGGTTTGGGGTGTTAAAAAGGTCGGGGAAAAAACAAATTTTTGCGGGGAGCAGGGAATTCCCCGGGTTTTTTTGGGGGGGAAATTTTTTGGGGCTTTTTGGGTGGGCCAAAAAGGGGAAAGGAGGCACCCTGAAAAAAAGGGGGCCCGGTGGGGGGGTTTAGGAAAAAAGGGAAACAAGGTCAGGGAAAATTTGTCGTCATAAAGCGCCAGGGGGGGGTTTAAAAAAAACAAAAGGGGAACTTGGTGTTAGGGGGGGAGAAAAAAAAGGGGAAAGCCCCCAAATTTTAAAAGTTAAAAGGGGTTTTTTAAAAAGAACTTGGGGCCAAATGGCAAGTGAAAAATCCAACTTTTTTCCTGGGGTTTGGGGGTTTAAAAAAAATTATTTTTATTAAAAGGGGGCCCTTTTTTCTTTTGTTTCATCCCAAAATTTGATTAAAGCTAGAAGGGAATGCGTTTCAAAAAAAAAAATGTGGGGTTTTTTGGGTTTGGGTTGTGGGGTTTTTTTTGGTTTTTTGTTTTTTTTTTTGGGGGTTTTTGGTTTTTGCGTACCCCTTTGGGTTAGGGCCCCCCCCCGGGGCCCCCAAACCCCCACAGCCCCAAACCTGGGGGCCCCCGCCCCGGCCCGGAATAAAGGGGGCGTGGCAATTCCCCGACCCCAGGGCATGCCCGGGCCGGCCCTTGGGGGTTTAGGGTGCCCGGTTGATTATAACCCAACTTAAAACTGGGCAAAATTTTTGGGGGGGAGGGCCCCCCCCCAGGGCGACCAGTCCGTCCAAGAAACCCCCCTGGGTTTGGTCCGGGGGCCCCCCCCCGGGCCAAAAAGGAAACTTAGACAAAAATTGGGGGCCCTAGGGTGGAGGGCCCAAAAATTA
>JAMYXO010008501.1:0-10772 GCA_033310375.1 Conus canariensis
GGGAAAAATACTGGTAGGGAAGTACACATGTAGTAAGACAAAGGGGACATTGCTGCTTACGAGGACATGCTGGTTTAACTAATATGTAGCAAAATAGGGGATAAAAACTGCTGAATGAACGACTGCACAAAAACGTAGGGGAAACTACCTGAAACAACCTTTGAAAAAAAGTAGGAAGCGGGTTTGGGACGACACGAATTTAAAGGTTGGAACATTTTTTTTATAAACGGGCAGGGAACGTTTGCTGTGAAGATTCTTCGGAAAAAGATGGGGAATTTCAACATGCAAATAGTTAAGCAACTTGAATACGTGCACGCCCCGGAGTTGGAGAGGGTACCGTTTTGGAATTAAAAACACGAACCTTTCAATAATGGGGCAGAGGGGGGAGGGAAAGAAAAGAGAAGAGAGAGAGGGAGAAGAGAGAGAGAGAGAGAGAGATAGGGGGGGGGGGGGAGAGCTGAATGAGAGAGAGACAAAAAGAAAGAAAAAAGAAACAGAAAAAGAGAGAGAGAGAGGGGAAAAGGAGAAGGAGGAGAGAGAGAGAGAGGGGGCTGAAACGAGAAAAGAGGAGGGGGGAGAACGGAAACGAGAGAGAGGGGAGAGAGAGAGGAGAAAGAGAGAGAGAGGAGAGAGAAGAGGAAGAGAGTTTCAGATATTTATCACTAACAGGCCCAAGGCCCTACTGAAAGGGGGTTGACACCCCCAAGTAAAAGAGTAATATCAATGAATTAAATTACAAACGAAACAAACTTCGAAGGCAATTTCAAGAAGTGAAAATCGAGAGAGAGAGGAGAGAGAGGAGAGAGAGAGAGAGAGAGAGAGAGAGACGTTTGACGGCCGCTTCACGCCGCGACTTTTTTGTGGGCCCTCGGCCCCGGGCCACAGGGTACGCAAAAACATTAAAAACTGACAAAAACAAAAACATTGTTTGAAACGTTGATTGTAAAATTTTTTGTTTTCTGTTTAGAATTTCTATTTTTTTCCCCTATATCGTCAGTTTACTTTCATAGGGGTTTTTTCTCTCTTTTCAAAGGGCATAGAAGATGTAATTGAAATATTCTTATGATTTCATTTATCTTTTTGTAGCAAAACTTTCAGTGTGATTGGTTTCTATTACAAAATTTTGAAAATTATTTTGTTCGCGATTGTCTGAAATTTGGGGGCACCACATTAAGAAGTGCATTTTGTTTCTACTGTTGGGCAAAAGGGGGCAGTTGTTATGTTTGATTATCTATTTATTTTTTTTTTGCCATGCAGTTCGTTTTAGCCTAATCGAATTTTGCAATGCTTTTTCTAAATTTTTGCGATTTTTTGATTGGCGAAAGTATTCTCGTTTGGTGAAATTTTTAAAAACGAAAAGATATGTTGAAAAACTTCACATTCGCTACGTTATGCCAGTTCTTTTTGTAACAACAAGATTTTTTTTTAAAGTGTTATAAATAAACTTTGCTCTTTTCTACGCCTTCAGCTATTTTTGAACAACGTTGAAAAATTCTCTTTAAAGCTGTGAGCTGTTTCTTCTTTAACAAGACTCATGGACTTTTACAGTCAAGTAACCCCAGACACGGATTTTTCCTTGGAAAGTTCCAAAACAGATGATAGGGGAGGCAATAAAACTAATGTTTTAATACAGCTAAAGTGCATTGTATTGGCAATTTAATCATTCCCTGTAAATTGTATACAACGGAAATTAAGCAAAAAAAGCAAAAAACAACAAACAAACAACAAAAAAAAAGAAAAAAAAAAAAAAAATAAAAAAAAAGAAAACAACAACACATCAAAAACCCACCGAAAAAAACAAAAAAACAAACAAACAAACAAACAAAGAAAGTTCCTTATAAAAGACCCTGGAAAGGTTTAAAAAAGTTCGCGACATTTTCGGGGCAAACGCAAACCCCAAATTGGGAAGCGCACTGAACTCACGTGATACTTGCTTCATTCAATCTCGCACGCAGTTTTCTTGTTGGATAATTGAGACGCTTGAACCAACCCGGGATCGTGAAACTGTGAGGGGTATTCCGTTGCAGACCCGTGCGATTCGCGTACATTTTAATTTTTTTTTTTTTTTTTCACAAAATTCAATCTTTTCAAACTAGTGCCATTTTGAAGAAAACCCTCTAAACCTTCCGATTTCTTTTTCTCCACGTTACACCACATACGGGGGGGCAGGCGCGGCGAGTGTGTGTGGGTGTGGTGGTGGTGTGTTTTGGGTTTTGTTGTGTGGTGTGCGGCGCCGGGGCGCCGCGTGTGTTTTTGGTTTTTTGGTGGGGGTGTGTGGTGGGTTTGTGGTGTGGTGTGTGTGAAAATTAAGGTGTTTTGGTGTGTTTTGTGTGGTTGTGTGTGTTGTTTTTAAAGGTGGGTTGTTGTGTGTGTGCGTATGGGCGTGCGTGCGCGTGCCTTGTATGTGTGTGCAGGGCCCCGGGGCATAATATATGGGCCCATACCCACGCTGTTGGGGGCTTTCAATTCCGCCTCTTTCGCAACCAGCAGTTAAAAAAAAAAAAGAAAAAAAAACAAAAAAAAAAAATTGTTTATGCTCTTTTTTGACTGGTTCCCCGTGGGGTCGTCTGTCTGAAATTTTTAACCAAAAGCGAAAATTTCCCGTTTGCATGTGGGGCATGCTAAAACCCCGGGGAAGGTTTTGGGCCGGGCAAAAAGCCTTTCCTCCGGGGGGAAAGATGGAGAGGAAATGGGAAGAAAAGGGAAAAAGAGGAGGGGGGGGGAGGGGGGGGGGGGGGGGGGGGTTTTCAAAAGGGTTTAAAACTGAAACCCCCACACCAAACGCAAAATGAAAAAGAATTTTTTTCCCCAACAAAACTTCTTTCTTCAACCCCAGAACGAAGGGGGGATTGTTTTTAAATTTTTAGTAAAAGGGTTTTAAATTTAAGGGTTTATCCGTCTTCTGTCCTTTTTTTCCCCCCTACTCAAGGGAAATTGGGCAAACAGGGCCTTGGTCGAATGCCTAGCAAACTGAAAACTTTTTTTTTTGACGGAGGAAAATGGATTCTGCTGGGTTTTTTCAGGCTCCTTTTCTTTTTTTCGGCCCCTTTTCTTCGGTCTTGGCACTGTTGCCAAACCCCGGGCCCAAAAACTGCCTGTCCTTTGGGGCTGTCATTTTTTCTGTCTCCTTTTTCTATCTGGGCCCATCTGGTTTTGTCTGTTTATCAAAATATCTAACTGTCGTCGGTCTGCGAAAATTTCGCTGTTGTTCCCCCCCGCCCCCCCCCCCCCCCCCCCCCCCTATTTTTCGAGATTTTTCCCCCTTTCCCTAATTATCCGTATTTCTGTCGTATTTCCCCCAACATTCCTCTTTATTTGAAATTTCCCTATTTTTTTGGGGGCCCCCCCCCCCCCCCCCCCCCATTCCCTTTCCCTGCCCCTTTATCATTTTTTATTTACTCCACGAAAAAAAAGAGCAAAATGTAAGGTAGGCAAAAAGAATAAAATGCAAAGGGAAAAACAGGGTAGAGGGGCAAAACAAGGGGGTAGAAAAAAGAAAAGACACACGCACAAAGCACGGGACGCACGGGAAAACACACACACGCACGCACGCACGGGAAGCAGGGACACACACGCACGGGCCGGGACGGGGGGTCCCACGCACGCAAAGCACGGGACGGGACACGCACGCACGCACCACGCACGAAAAAAAGAAACAAACAAACACAAAAACAAAAACAAAAAACATGGGAAAAAAGGGAAGGGCTATAAAAGGGGAAAAAGGGGAAAAAAAAATATGTTTTTTTTGGGGAGGAAAAAGATAAATGTTTGTGGGAAAAAAAAAAATGAATTGGGGGGGGTGTGTGGGGTGTGCGTTTTGGGGTGTGCGTTTCGCGTTTTGCGGGCGTGCGTGTGGGGTGTGTGTGTTTTGGGTGTGTGTGGGGTGTGTTGTTGTGGTGGTGTGAGAGAAGAGAGAGGGGAGAGGGGAGAGAGAGGAAGAGGAGAGGGAGATTGTGTTTTCTCACTAGAAGCAAAGAAAAACGAAAAAAGCTGTAAATAAAAAAAATCCTTTTTAGTTGGGCAAAAAAACAACAAAACCCAAAAACAAAAACAACCCCCCTTCTCAAAAAAAAAAAAAAAAGCGAAAAAAAAATAAAGAGAAAAAAAAAAACAAAAAGACAGAAAAAACGCTTGAAAAAAAAAAAAAAAAAAAAAAAAAATTAAACAAAAAAAAAAAAAAAAAAAACAAACTATAAATAAGGGGAAAAACAAGTTTTAAATCATGAATTTTAAAAGCTTAAATGTAGAATTTTGGTCGATCTATTATCTTTAAAAATTGAGCCGCTCGCTTTAACTGATTGTACCTTTTGCAAATTGAATTTCGATTACATCGAGTAGCAATTTATTAATTACTGCTTGCAAAATTATTTGATTCAACAAAAAAATCGGTGATGGTTTTTCTGTTTTTGACCTTTAACAATTTTTTAAAACAAAATACGAAACAAAAACCATAGCGCGATTTTTGGGGGGAAAAAACCAAAAATACATTTTTAATACACGGCTACCTTTAAATGTCTTTGACAGCACAAGAACAGTGAGGGAAATTTTGAAAAAAAAAAAGAAAGAAGAAAATTTGCTACAGAGAAGTCTGTTGTGACATCGCTTTGAATGATGCATAACTTCTTCTCATTTAGAATAAGAAGCATTTTCCTGTCCCGTTAAAATGGAAAAACTCTTTTTTTTTTCTGTATTTAAAATTTACTTGCTTAGGAGTATTTTTTTTTTTGCTGCATTTTTATTGTTTCAACAACGAATGGGTCGTGTACCCCTTAAAAATTGACGAGTTGTTTTAACTTCATCTACTCCCACTGTCTATCACTACAACTATCATCTATCTATCTATCTATCTATCTATCTATTATCTGTCTGTCCTGCTTGGTCTGTCTGCCGTCAAACTTTCTACTATTATCGACCATATACGATCATCAAACTATCTATCTATCATCTACTGTCTGTCTGTCTGTCTGTCTATCGATTTATCTACTAGACGAATTTTCGTGCTATTTTTTTTTGTTTAAAACTATTACAAAATTGTTATGCATTGTTTGTTTAAAAAAACCTCCCTTCACCTTTACAACATGCCCGGAAACAAATAACCGCATATTTGTTTTTTTTTGCCTGAATTTGACCTAAAACGACTGCCATTAGGACCTTTTTGTTCGAAAAAAAAAAAACAACCTTTGTCGATAGGAAACAAATTCAGACATTTCGGCGAGCAAGATTTCGTCAATATATAAAATATAAATTATATATTATATATATAAATAAATAATATATATATAAATATTTATATTTATTATATATAAAAAACGATTTTTACTTTCCTTTCGCATTTTTCCGTCTCCTAAATCAAAAGGGGTTTACCCACCTCCGACCAACGTCACCCAGACCTTTGACCTTTCCCCCCCTTTCCCCTTTCCTTCCGCCTGGTCCAAATGATGATGTACTGTGGCTTACCCTATCGACTTTCCCGGAAAATTTGCCCTTGGGAAGGGGAGAAAATCCGGAACTCAAATATCTTTAATAGGCCCCATTTTGTGCTTTCACACTGAAGCGTTATTCGTCAGGAAAGCAGCCTTTGACTTTCAGGAAAAGGACTTTTTGGGAATTAGGGAAAAAGATGCGGCCTGGACAGGTCACGAAGACATGGGGAAAAAAAAGAATAAAAAAAAGGAAGAAAAAAAGAAGAAGGAAGGAAGGATGGAAAGAAAAAAAGAAAAAGGAAAGGGAAGGAAGGAAGGAAGGAAGGAAAAAAGGGAAAGGGAAAGGGAAGGGAAAGGGGGGGGAAGGAAAAAGGGAAGGGAAGGGAAAAAGAAGAAGGAAGGGAAAGGGGAAAGAAAAGGAAGGAAGGGAAAAAGGGAAAGGGAAAGGGGAAGGAAGGAAGGGAAGAAAGAAGGGAAGAAGGGAAGGGAAGGGAAGAAAAAAGGAAAGAAGAAGGAAAGGGGAAAGGGAAAGGAAGGAAAAGGAAGGAAGGGAAAGGGGAAGGGAAGAAGGGGGGAAAAGGAAGGGAAAGGGAAAGGGAAAGGGGAAGGAAGGGAAAGGGGAAAGGGGAAGGGAAAAGGAAAAAAGGGGGGAAGGGGGGAAGGAAAGGAAGGGGAAGGGAAAGGGGAAGGAAGGAAGGGGAAGGGGGGGGGGGGGGGGGGGTGGGGGGGGGGGGAAAAGGGGGGGGGGGGGGGGGGGGGGAAAGGGGGGGGGGGGGGGGGGGGGGGGGGGGAAAAAGGGGAAGGGGGGGGGGGGGGGGGGGGGGGGGGGGGGGGGGGGGGGGGGGGGGGGGGGGGGGGGGGGGGGGAAGGGGGAAGAAACAACAAAATCCCCACTGGTCTTGGCATGGACGTCTTTCGTCCTTCCTTTTTTCTCGTTCGTCAGTATCTGCTGCCGTCCGCTGCTCCCCTCTGTAAGGTTCTCTCCCCCCCCATCCCAAAAGCACGCGCCGCGCGCACAACACGCCGCACGCACCACGCACCACGCACGCACCACACACACACACACACACACCACACACCAAAACACACTCAGACGCAGACCACTTGCAAACTTTTCCCTGACACCCTCCCCCCCAACCCCGAGGAACCCTCACCCCTACTCTTCTCTCCCTCTCTCTCCTCTCTCTCTCCCTCTCCCTCTCTCTCTCACACCACACACAACACACCAAAGCACGCACGCACGCACGCACGAACACACGCACGCATACACACCACACACCAAACCCCACACACAAACAACACACACAAACACACACAACACACACAGCACCCCTCACGAGCACGCCGTACGCACGCACACACACACAACACACACAACACACACAACCACCACTACCACACACACACCCACCAACACACACACACACACCACAAACACACACACACACACACACATTTTCCCCCAGTGATGACGTGTGTATGTAAAACAGGAAAATCCAGGATCCCTGCTTCTCTATTCCCGTTTTAATCTCTCCCACACCTCCTTCACCGTATGCTCTGGGGGGGGAGGGGATGGTTGTGGGGGTGGGGACAGTATTTTTTCTTTCTCGAAGAGACGATCAAACCCAAATCTACAACCCACAGACTTTCAACGCACCTAAAGAAAAATTGCGGCTCAGAAAAATTTTTTTTGGGATAACATCTCCAGAGATTTTGCTCTGCAGGTGAGAACGCACAAATGAGAGAAGGGGGAAAAGGGGGAAAAATTTTGGGGGGCTGTACTATGGAAACCCACACTACCAGAGGGACAGAAGCCAGAATTGGTCTAAAAATGTGGGTGTGTTGTGAAATTTGCAACACAACGACCTTTTTGGAGTTTCAACGCATTTTTACACAAAATGATTGACGCAGGGTTAAAAATGACGCAACCTTTTTAAAAAGACCTGTACACAAGATCGGGACCCAACCAAATCCCCCAAACTCATCGTTAAAAGGGCACATGCACAACTGAAACACCACAGAACACACCTTCAACACAGGAAAAAAAAACAGAGCGGCAGCAAAAATCAACACAAACATTTCAAACCCGGAGACACTCGACACAACCCCTCCAACAATAAAAAGGGGAAATAACACAAAACAAAACACCACAAAACATTGACTCCATCACAACACATTCACTGAAAAAACTTTGACAAAACATGATAATCCATTAAAACGAATCACAAAACGATACAACCCCCCCACCACACCAAAACTACTCATTCAGCTCGTAGGTGCGCCCTACATTCACACAGCCTCTACACAACCCCTACCCACACCTACCCCGACCTATTTCCCCCCCCCCCCCCCCTTTCGTCCCTCTACCCCTTTTTTTTTTCCCTTCCAGAGCAGGGATAAAAGGCCATTATGGGGAAAAAGGCACCCATCTTTTATCACGGCTGGAAGCGACCGCAAAGCAAGATTGATGTTCCTCTGGAAGAGTGGATAAAGGTTTTCATGCTGGCCAGAATAATGGAAAGCCCGGTAAACGCTGATGCCGAGAGAGAGAGAGAGAGAGAGAGGAGGAGAGAGAGAAGAGAGAGAGAGGAAAAGAGAAAGAGATTCCAAATTTGTTTATTCGTATCGGGCCACATTACATAGAACGGAAAAAAAACAACAGCAAATAAAGTAAAGTAATTAAAAAAATAATAATTTTAATGAAAAAATAAGATTTACTACTACTACTACTACACCACTATACACTATACAAAAATGGGAAAAATAATAAATAATGATGATGATATGATAAAAAAATAAAAATAATTGATAATGATAATAATAATATAACAACAAGATAATAAGGATGACGATGGATAATAAAATAATGATAATAATAATGAAAATAATAATAATAATAATAAATGTTGATAATGTAATGATAATAAAGTAATAAAATTGAAAAAGAAAAAAGAAAAAAGAAGAAGAAAAGAATATCAAAGATAGTCATCATCGCACATCATCTGGAGTTAAGAAAAGGGACAGAAGGGGTTGGGGTGGAAATGGTATGGTGATGCAAAATTGGGATATTGAGTGGATGGACAGGGGACAGCAAAGTGTAATTTCACGAAATATTTTAACATTTCAACAACAAAAAAAGGATGGGGTGGATAATGGGAATGAGTGACCTTTTTTCCCCCATTTAAATATTCACCATACAGAGGCGAGAGATGACTGTTTGGCATCAGTTAGTTATTTTGAAAGAAAAATGATACTAAAATTCTGAAAAAAAAAGGGAAATGGCTTCTTGTTTCTTCTTTGCATGGAAATGAGTTTTGACACAGAGCAACATGTATGTAATCGCCCAGGCGTAGAGTGTAACCGAAATAAACAGTCACTTTTGCTAAAAAGACCCGGAAAAAGCGAAAGCAAACTTGTGACGAGTCCATAAAACGTCGAGGCGAGTGCTGAGTATAAGAAAAGAGAAAATCACAAGACAACTCCCTAAACTCCCCGAGAAAAAATCATCGTGAAACTTCTTTTCCACCCAAAAGGGCCTGCATTCCAAGTCCGCTCCCATTTTCAGCTAAACTTGACTTCCCCCCCCCCCCCCTTTTTTTTTTTTGTTCTGAGAAAAAGGCTAACATTAAAAAAAACAGCAACATTTTTTTCCCTTTTTTTTTTGTTCTTAGGGAAAAAGGGTAAAATTAAAAAGAAACCTCCCTACAGCAAAATCAAAACTGGTTCAACCAATTCACTACAGAAATCGGCCCGGCCTCACTTCCCATTGCTTAAAAAATACGGGGAGCGCAAAAGTTTTCCAAAACCGACGCCCGTCTCACATGACACACAAATGTTTGCATTTTTGGGTTCTTGAAGTAAACGTTTTTGGGAAGGGGGGGGGGGGAGTGGGGGCTGGGGAAAGGCGGGGGGGGTTGTTATGCAAAGTCAATATACGACCCCATTAAAAAAGTTTCAGCTTTGAATTTGTTTTTTTTGTGAACTATTCAATTTTGATTAACATCAGACATTAAAAAACAAAATCATTCTATTCACCACAAATGCAACCAATTATTACATCAGGGAACTGTTTGGGCATTATTTTTCTGATAAGAAAGGTCTTTCAGACAACAGGAAAGAGTGCTTCCGAATAAGCAAATACATTTGCCTTAAAAAAGGGGAAAAAAATAAGGGGTATACGTGCTGAAAAAATATATTCCACTCGGGCGATTCCAGTTTTTGGAATTCCAAAAATGAAGGGGTTTTGGGGATTAAATCCCCGAAAAAATGTTTTGTTGACTTACTTATCGCAAGAGAGAGAGAGAGAGAGAGGGGGGAGAGAGAGGGGGGGGAAAGAAAGAGAGAGAGAGAGAAAAAACGAAAATTTAAAGTCGTATTTTTTTGGGGGCAGAGTCTTTGCAAGGGGACCCTGTTATAAAAAAAGAGTAGACAGAACCCCCAAAATAAACGAGGAGGTGCTTTCGCGCCAAAACTGCCTGGTGGTTCACCGCCCCCTAAAATGGGAATTTATCGTTCGGGCTGTTATTGAACATGAAGGGAAGGGGTCAAGCTTGAACCCTCGGAGGCATTCTCGGGGAGGGCCCCCACCGGGCGTCCTTTCCTGCACCAATGCATCACCTTGGCACTTTTTATTCCCCTGATTTTGGGGACTTAACTGCTGATGCTGGCGAGGTCACATTCCCACAGCTGGAAAACGACAAACAATTTAAAATTTTTAACTTTTAAATTTAACTCCAAACCGTTGATATATAAAACCTTCGTTTTTTTTTTAAACCCGTGCATTGCAAATTCATTGATCCGTTTTACCTTTTGAAGGAGATTTTGGGGTTTTTTCTGCTCTAGTTTGTTTTTATGTTTCTCTTTGGGAAAGGTTTCCCCGAAAAAAAACAACTAAAGAACCCATTTTAACGAACTTTGTGTTTAGGTCTGAATGTCACACATGAACATTTCCACTGAACTTCAGCGTGGATCTAATCGCGAAACGAGATTAAACGGCGGGCCCGGATTATTCAGCAACTAATAAAAAAATTTTGTACACGGGGGTAAAACCCTTTTTATCCATTATTGTAACAATTAAAATCCCCCGGGGCCCCGGGTTTTGTCTGGGAGAAGTTTTCGTTCTACCCTTCAGTTATTTCACAGACCAACAAAATGGCCGTGTATGCTTTTTTATTCTCGGAGCATACCTTTTCTCAGGCAGGGCCAAGCCCTCACTTCAAGGGAGGAAAAAATGAACGACACCACACCCCCCCCCCCCCCCCACGCACCCACACCACACAACACACACGCACGGCACGCCGCAGCACGCCCCCCGCACCCCCCACGCACGCACCACGCACGACGCACGCA
>JAMYXO010000848.1:0-7500 GCA_033310375.1 Conus canariensis
GCTGGATTATGCTCTGTTCGGGAAGCATAGAATGCCTGGATTATGCTCTGTTTGGGAAGCATAGAATGCCTGGATTATGCTCTGTTTGGGAAGCATAGAAATGCCTGGATTATGCTCTGTTTGGGAGCATAGAATGCCTGGATTATGCTCTGTTGGGAAGCATAGAATGCTGGATTATGCTCTGTTCGGGAAGCATAGAATGCCTGGAATTATGCTCTGTTTGGGAAGCATAGAATGCCTGGATTATGCTCTGTTCGGGAAGCATAGAATGCCTGGATTATGCTCTGTTCGGGAAGCATAGAATGCCTGGATTATGCTCTGTTCGGGAAGCATAGAATGCCTGGATTATGCTCTGTTTGGGAGCATAGAATGCCTGGATTATGCTCTGTTCGGGAAGCATAGAATGCCTGGATTATGCTCTGTTGGGAAGCATAGAATGCCTGGATTATGCTCTGTTCGGGAAGCATAGAATGCCTGGATTATGCTCTGTTCGGGAAGCATAGAATGCCTGGATTATGCTCTGTTTGGGAAGCATAGAATGCCTGGATTATGCTCTGTTTGGGAAGCATAGAATGCCTGGATTATGCTCTGTTTGGGAAGCATGGAATGCCTGGATTATGCTCTGTTCGGGAAGCATAGAATGCCTGATTATGCTCTGTTTGGGAAGCAATAGAATGCCTGGATTATGCTCTGTTTGGGAAGCATAGAATACCTGGATTATGCTCTGTTCGGGAAGCATAGAATGCCTGGATTATGCTCTGTTGGGAAGCATAGAATGCCTGGATTATGCTCTGTTGGGAAGCATAGAATGCCTGGATTATGCTCTGTTTGGGAAGCATAGAATGCCTGGATTATGCTCTGTTCGGGAAGCATAGAATGCCTGGATTATGCTCTGTTTGGGAAGCATACAATGCCTGGATTATGCTCTGTTTGGGAAGCATAGAATGCCTGGATTATGCTCTGTTTGGGAAGCATAGAATGCCTGGATTATGCTCTGTTTGGGAAGCATAGAATGCCTGGATTATGCTCTGTTTGGGAAGCATAGAATGCCTGGATTATGCTCTGTTTGGGAAGCATAGAATGCCTGGATTATGCTCTGTTTGGGAAGCATAGAATGCCTGGATTATGCTCTGTTTGGGAAGCATAGAATGCCTGGATTATGCTCTGTTTGGGAAGCATAGAATGCCTGGATTATGCTCTGTTTGGGAAGCATACAATGCCTGGATTATGCTCTGTTTGGGAAGCATACAATGCCTGGATTATGCTCTGTTTGGGAAGCATACAATGCCTGGATTATGCTCTGTTTGGGAAGCATAGAATGCCTGGATTATGCTCTGTTTGGGAAGCACAGAATGCCTGGATTATGCTCTGTTTGGGAAGCACAGAATGCCTGGATTATGCTCTGTTTGGGAAGCATAGAATGCCTGGACTATGCTCTGTTTGGGAAGCATAGAATGCCTGGATTATGCTCTGTTTGGGAAGCATAGAATGCCTGGACTATGCTCTGTTTGGGAAGCATAGAATGCCTGGATTATGCTGTTTGGGAAGCATAGAATGCCTGGATTATGCTCTGTTTGGGAAGCATAGAATGCCTGGATTATGCTCTGTTTGGGAAGCATAGAATGCCTGGATTATGCTGTTTGGGAAGCATAGAATGCCTGGATTATGCTCTGTTCGGGAAGCATAGAATGCCTGGATTATGCTCTGTTCGGGAAGCATAGAATGCCTGGATTATGCTCTGTTCGGGAAGCATAGAATGCCTGGATTATGCTCTGTTTGGGAAGCATAGAATGCCTGGATTATGCTCTGTTCGGGAAGCATAGAATGCCTGGATTATGCTCTGTTTGGGAAGCATAGAATGCCTGGATTATGCTCTGTTTGGGAAGCATAGAATGCCTGGATTATGCTCTGTTTGGGAAGCATAGAATGCCTGGATTATGCTCTGATTGGGAAGCATAGAATGCCTGGATTATGCTCTGTTCGGGAAGCATAGAATGCCTGGATTATGCTCTGTTCGGGAAGCATAGAATGCCTGGATTATGCTCTGTTTGGGAAGCATAGAATGCCTGGATTATGCTCTGTTTGGGAAGCATAGAATGCCTGGATTATGCTCTGTTTGGGAAGCATAGAATGCCTGGATTATGCTGTTTGGGAAGCATAGAATGCCTGGATTATGCTCTGTTTGGGAAGCATAGAATGCCTGGATTATGCTCTGTTTGGGAAGCATAGAATGCCTGGATTATGCTCTGTCTGGGAAGCATAGAATGCCTGGATTATGCTCTGTTTGGGAAGCATAGAATGCCTGGATTATGCTCTGTTCGGGAAGCATAGAATGCCTGGATTATGCTCTGTTCGGGAAGCATAGAATGCCTGGATTATGCTCTGTTTGGGAAGCATAGAATGCCTGGATTATGCTCTGTTTGGGAAGCATAGAATGCCTGGATTATGCTCTGTTCGGGAAGCATAGAATGCCTGGATTATGCTCTGTTTGGGAAGCATAGAATGCCTGGATTATGCTCTGTTTGGGAAGCATAGAATGCCTGGATTATGCTCTGTTCGGGAAGCATAGAATGCCTGGATTATGCTCTGTTCGGGAAGCATAGAATGCCTGGATTATGCTCTGTTCGGGAAGCATAGAATGCCTGGATTATGCTCTGTTTGGGAAGCATAGAATGCCTGGATTATGCTCTGTTCGGGAAGCATAGAATGCCTGGATTATGCTCTGTTTGGGAAGCATAGAATGCCTGGATTATGCTCTGTCTGGGAAGCATAGAATGCCTGGATTATGCTCTGTCTGGGAAGCATAGAATGCCTGGATTATGCTCTGTTCGGGAAGCATAGAATGCCTGGATTATGCTCTGTTCGGGAAGCATAGAATGCCTGGATTATGCTCTGTTCGGGAAGCATAGAATGCCTGGATTATGCTCTGTTTGGGAAGCATAGAATGCCTGGATTATGCTCTGTTCGGGAAGCATAGAATGCCTGGATTATGCTCTGTTTGGGAAGCATAGAATGCCTGGATTATGCTCTGTTCGGGAAGCATAGAATGCCTGGATTATGCTCTGTTTGGGAAGCATAGAATGCCTGGATTATGCTCTGTTTGGGAAGCATAGAATGCCTGGATTATGCTCTGTTTGGGAAGCATAGAATGCCTGGATTATGCTCTGTTTGGGAAGCATAGAATGCCTGGATTATGCTCTGTTTGGGAAGCATAGAATGCCTGGATTATGCTCTGTTTGGGAAGCATAGAATGCCTGGATTATGCTCTGTTTGGGAAGCATAGAATGGTGACAGGAGAAGGGGAGGGGAGCGAGGAAGCAGATCTGCTCGGAGATGGAGAAAAGTGGGGCGGGGTGGAAGAGGGAGGAAGGAAGTTTAGGGTGGCGTCAAGAGGCGAGGGACAATGAAGAAGGGAAGGGATGGAAAAGAGCTGACGATAAATCAGGAAGGAGAGGGGAGGTATACCCATTCTACAGAGTAGGAAGGAAGGAAGTCCTGTCCCCAAAGTTCTCCACCAATCCATTAACACGACATGCAGACAACAGCACATCCATTCCACCTATCGGCCTGAAGTCCATCAATCACATTTGCCGACAGGGAGGCCAGAAGGGACACCAGCCAATGAAAACTGGCGTTATTTAGAGAACAGACAAGCCGATAGACTCCCGTCAGTAAAATCTGACGAGAGGCTGGAGTATGGGCGCTGTGCAACATGTGAGGTGTAGTGATGGGTCTGTGTGGAGGAGACGATTTATGGGAGATGGGGGATTCACATTCTCTCTCTCTCTCTCTCTCTCTCTCTCTCTCTCTTACCAAGATGATATCATAACCAATTTGTCATGTAATTACATAAGGCGTTTCAGATTTGACGTTCTTTCCATAATTTTTTTGAATCAATGATTGTACGCCTACAATACCCCCACCCCCTTTGGCCTTTAGTGAATAAAACATTTGACTTGGGATAACTCTCTCTCTCTCTCTCTCTCTCTCTCTCTCTCTCTCTCTCTCTCTCTCTCTCTCTCTCGTGCCCTGCTCTATTTTTCCAACTATTGAATCCCTCTCCAAGTATACTGTCTTCCTGTAACCTACTTTCTATTCCTGCTCTTTCCCCTTCCGTCCCACCCCCATCTCTTCCCCTTCCCCCCTCCCTGTCCTTTGTGCGTCTTGGTCATGTAATACTTCCTCCTCTCTTCATTTTCCCCGGCTGTGTAATACCCGCTCCCCAAGCTACCACCCACATCCAACCTACAGCTCTCAGTTTAAAGAAAGCAATTCCGAGGTGATGAAAAAGAGGCACTGATGAGAATATTGCGCAGAAATTGAGAACTTTGCCATATGGAGACATGGCGGTTTTACAGGACTCGAGGTATCGATTTCTGTTTCTTTCAGTGTGAGTTTTCTCGGCGGAAATGGAATCATGAATGGAGATGGAAAAGGACTCTTGTGGGTTGTCCAGGTTCTCAAGTCTTACTGACTGTCATCAACTGCATACAGCATTCGTGTTTTATTTTCACTGTTGTCAAATTGTTAAGTCATGCTGTTCAACAGGAAAGCACCAAAACATATACCCCCCCCCCCCCCCCCTCCTCCAAAGCGGAAAAAATCGTATCGTTAATCTCATTTCTCATGGAAGAGATGACTGTAAATCTTGGCAGCATTATTACTTTTGAGATTCTGTGATTCTTCTTGTCCCGCTCACGTGGTGACCTCCACTCTACCTACCGTATGTTTATCTCTCCCCTTCTTCCTGTCTTCCTCCCACCTTCTCCTCTCCTCACACACATACACAACTTGCTTCTACACGTGAGGTAAACGTTCTAATTCAGTGCTCATGGGGTTATGGTGATCGACACCAGAAGAATGTAGTAATGGAACTCACTTTAAGGGAGGTGCACCCTCTACGTTCCATGGTGAATGTAAGGGCTAATTATCAGGTTTGAACTTGAGTCAGCAAGTCCAGATCTGAAATTAGCCCTTAGTTTCACCATGGAACGTAGATGGTGTTTTCCTATGCACAATAAATGAAAACAGACACACCTGTACCGTGGAGAGTTGCAGTGCGTTCTCCAGATGCTGGCCTAATCAAGGCATGGCATGGATTCGCTGCCCATACACTGAAAGAGAACACGCCTGGGTTATGCTTTGTGTGGGAGGCTTAGAACAGGCAGAATGGTGATGGGGAAACGGGGAGAGGAGCGATGAAGAAGATCTGATGGAGAAGGCGGGAGGCTGAAGAGGGAGGAAGGAAGCGCAGGGTGGCATAAAGAAGTTGGCGGGGAACAGTAAAGGAGGGAAGGGCTGGAAGGGGGTGGACGATAAATAAAAAATGAAGGGGTAAGTACCGCCTTTGTAGAGAGAAGGAAGGAAGGAAGGTCCTTCCCCAAAGTTCTCCACCAATCCATTAACACGACATGCAGACAACAGCACATCCATTCCACCTATTGGCCTGAAGTCCATCAATCACGTTTGCCAACAGGGGGGCCAGCAGAGACACAAGCCAATGAAAACTGGCGTTATTCAGAGAACAGACCAGCTGAAAGACTCCTGTCAGTGGAATCCAAAGAGATACTGGTGTCTGGGCGCTCTGCAACATAGGAGGTGTAGCAATTGGTCTGTGCAGAGGGAGATGGTTTATGGGAGATGGGTATCCTCTCTCTCTCTCTCTCTCTCTCTCTCTCTCTCTCTCTCTCTCTCTCTCTCTCTCTCTCTCTCTCTCTCACACACACACACACACACATCACACACACACACACAGACACTCACACACACACACACACACACACACACACACACACACACACACACACACACACACACACAGTGAAACATGAATGTGTGGGTAAAATCCCACTTTATACACTTAAAACATAAAACGGTAGAGTAAGAAGAAAAACCAAGATGAGAAAGAAGGGAGGATGGAAGATACAGAAAGAGAGAGAGAGAGAGAGAGAGAGAGAGAGAGAGAGAGAGAGGGAGGGAGGGAGGGAGAAAGAAAGAATCAGGGACAGAAAGACGGAAAGAGACAGAGAAAGAGAGTGATGTGGGATGAGATAGATCGATAAAGAGACAGCACAAACAGAAATAGAGGAAAGGAAACATGCAAAGCCAGTGTCTAATAGTTTTTCCTGCACTTACAGAGTCACTGATTGAATCAAGCTGCACCAAACGAAATTTGACCACCAGGCTCACAGCCAATGGTCACTGTTGGTCAAGGCCATTGGCAATCAAACAGGCGGCAGTTGTCTGTACCGAAAGATAATTATGACAGGAAGTGGTCAAAGGTGGCATCAGTGGTGTAGCACATACATAGAGACAAACATTTTTTTTTTCAAAATGGCATCCATTTGTTCTATTTTTTGAAAGGAAGGTTCGAAGATCTCTGTGTCTGTCTGTGTCTGTGTCAGCACAAGCGGGTGTGTGTGTGAGTGGTGTGTGTGTGTGTGTGTGTGTGTGTGTGTGTGTGTGTGTGTGTGTGTGTGTGTGTGTGTGTGTATGCACGTGCGTGCGTACGTGCAAGTGTGAGCGTGGGAGGGGGGAGGACGCGTATGTGTGTGTGTGTGTATGTGTGTGTGTGTGTGTGTGTGTGTGTGTGTGTGTGTGTGTGTGTGTGTGTGTGTGTGCGTGTGTGTAGATGTGTCTTTGCTCCATTCGGCTCTAGTATGGCACAGTGAGTTCGATCAGAATCATTTGTTTTGATGAACCTGAGTGGAGGACAATGTCCGGTCTCAGACCACTCTTCCTGGTGATCTCCAGATGGTTTTCCATGGTGGAAGGTCTGCTGTGCATTCCCGGTCATCTACTCCATCCAATGAGCCCTGCTTCCCCGCTCTTGATATCACAGCTGGTCCAGACCATGATGTGTGCCCTCCTGTCGTGTAGAACTTTATTGCTGTAGCTATTGGTGGCGTAGAGCTTCCTCCGGTATGTACAATCTCCTTGAGCACTTGGTTGTGCCGCCATGTGTACCTTCCCTGGGTTAGCGCTGCTTTGCATGAACTCAGGACATGTCCCACTTTCTGTTGGCCATGATGGAGTGGACACGTAAGATAACATGACTTACCCCATTTGACTAGGTTCCAGTTCGATGGCAGGAGGTCATACACAGGTCTTAGCATGACGCTGGCTCTGAGGGGTGCATTGTGCCATACGTCATTCAAGGTGAGACTTCTTTGCAGTGCGGTTTCCCTCACTGTCCTTGTTGGCCTTGCTGGACTGCGTTCTGGATTCTCTTGACGTCCTCTTCTTTCTTCAGCTCTTCTATTACCATGCTTCTCTTTGCTTTCCATTACGCATTTGACCACCACTTCATTTCTCTTGACCCCAGCCACTGACTGTACGACTGGTAACAGTTCTGTATTGCCCCTCTGATTTTTTTTGTTTGCATTTTTCCAATTCTGGATATAATTTACAGACGACTTCAATTAAATCCGAGTTCCGTTCTAAGCGGCGCAACCAGCCTACCTTTCACCTTGCCCCAAATGAAGGAATACTGCACTGTTT
>JAMYXO010000848.1:12500-36977 GCA_033310375.1 Conus canariensis
CCATGTCAACAACTGTAAGAGCATACTTAAACTTTTTTCTTCTAACTTTGTCATGTGGAAGATACAACAAGTCCATCTGGTGGGTGTCATTAGGAACTGAGTTAACAAATTGAGGCCTTATTATTCTTTTTGGGGCAGGCAGATATATTTGCCAGATCGCTTGTTTTGAAAGCCAGTCTTTTGCTTCTGATTCAGACACCCTAGCAGCTTTACTCAGTTTATCAATAGCAGCCTTTCCTTTCCAATACCCTCTAGGAGAATAATATATTTTGTACTTCGTATCGTCCATAAGAAGGGACTGTTTTTTTTATTACATTTTAACTATGTTTTTAGATTGAATATGGAAGAAGAAAGATTGCTCCCATAGCACCTATAATAAAGCCTATTTCTACCATTTTCTGATCCTCAGATGGTTCATAAAAGTCAGACAGTTCTGGCGGTGACGACGTTAGAAACTTCTTTCCTGTCACTAAGTAATATTCATTCATTGCGTCATCAACGTCTGTAAATGTGTGCTCTGCATGTCCCTGTTCTCTTAACTTTTTATTAATAAAGTCTAAGTGAGCAATTCTCCTTTTCTCGTAAGCGTCTCTTGCCTTAGCTAACTCTTCCATTGCCTTGTTATGGCGTTCTCTCTCTTCATCAGACCGCAATTTACTAAACATGTAATTGCTGCCAGAGAAAGCCAACGCATTAACAATAGCTCCTCCCACCATCAGAACTAATCCGGACATCTTTTTATAAATGAATGAATCTTTTTTATAAATCAATATTTTTAGAATGAATCTTTTTTTATATAAATCTTTCTATGCATTAATATTTCTATGCATTGATGTTTTCTGGGATAATCCCCTGTGTAACAAGAAAGTCTTTTGAGGCAATCCCCGCCGTTATTACAGCTATAACCTTAACAACATCTTCAATGTCCAACCTTCCCAGATCAGCCGGCCTCATTTTAAACATGTTTTTTGCTAACACGCTGTACCCTATACTAAGACCGCTGATTACAGCAGAGTGGTAAATAGTATTAATAATCTTTGCAGTGCTCATGTTTTTTATTAACTAAAAAAATAATTAAAATAATCATAATATGAAAGACTGTCTATGTGCTTTTTAATCAGATAATCTTTTGTTGCTAGAGCTAAAAATAAGGTTACAACTAGTTTCGGCGAATCTTCTATCTTTCCCATGTTGGGTGGTTTTATTCTTAACAAACATTTTGCTAGGGTTGAATAAACTATAACACCAACAATAGGCACCGCATAATTAACCAGCGTTAAACTCATGGTTTTAAAAAGGTTTTATTATTTTTAAAAAGGGTTTAAAAAATGGATTGCGACGAACTATTAAAGTGTGAGGAGCCAGCAGACCCAGACCTCTGTCATAAAGAAAGATTATACTCTCTGGCTGCATGTGGGAAAACCAGGCAGTATCTAGGCACTGAACTAAGTATTGAACAGATTCAGCAATTGTCTACATCAGACGTTGAGAAGTATTACGCTAGGTACGAAGCACAGCTAGGGTCAAAAATGGTTAGATCGGTGGGAAAACAATGATTAGTTTATATGCTAAGTTAGAAGGCAAGATAGCGCCGATTGATTCAGAAGAAGATTTAAAATATGACTTAACACAAGATCCGGTTTTAACCAAGTCCCTAGAATCTCTTGCATGTGACATGTATTATAGATTTGGGACGTTGTTATGTCCATTCATCATGGGATTAATTACTTTTAATCATATTAATTTTAATCATATTAATTTTAATCACACTAAAAAAAAATGAGCGAGCAGGAGAAGAAGACTCCACAGGAGCAGAATATGGATCCACAGAATGCCCCACAAGTGAGTGTCCCACAAGTGAGTAGTGTTACTAAAGCTAAAAGTCCTGGGCGTGTTGAGGCCGGTCGTAAACTAGCTGAATGGAACAGACTGCAAAAAGCAAACCAAGCAGCAAAACAAAAATTGGTAGATAGTAATACAACATTGCCACCAGCACCGCCGCCGTCACCAACAACAACAACAACACAATCAAACTATAAGATGTATTATTATGTACTGGGGGGTATTGTTGTTGGTGGAGGGCTTTTGGCATACAAGTGTCTAACCCCATATTTAGCAACAAAGTCACAAATCCCCACAAAAACAGTAAAAGAAGAAGAACCAGCTTCTGCAAAAAAGCACAACCTCCCGCTGTAAACCCATTATTTTTACTGAATTAGTTTTTTAATGTGTTGTTAAGTACAAGTTAAGTACTGGTTAAGTACAAGTTAAGTCAGTTATAACAAGTAAAGTGTAAGTAAAGTGCAAGTTAAGTGTAAGTTAAGTGTAAGTCATGTTAAGTACTAGTTAAGTACTAGTTAAGATCTTAAGTAAAGTACTAGTTAAGTACTAGTTAAGTACTAGTTAAGATCTTAAGTAAAGTACTAGTTAAGTACTAGTTAAGATCTTCACTTAAGTCAGTCAAGTTAATCTTTCAAGTCAGTTCTCCAGTGACCTATAGCGTATGAAAACCCAGGATTAACGTAAGTCCGCTTGTTATTGTTAGAGACTAGTGATTTCTTATTAACAGCAGTTGTGTTTACTTGATGAAGAGTAGAGCGCAGATTAACATTTGTATGATGAAATACTTTGTTTTCAAAGAGAGCCTGCTTGTAGTTGTCGTGACTTATATATTTTTTTACAACTTCTTTACTTATGCCCTTAGCCTTCTTCATTACAGAAGTCTGGCTAGCAACGCTATACATCTTTGACCGCAGACCAACATATACTTGTATAATTGTCCCGTTAAGTTCATCCTTCATCTTTCCAATTACTTTCTTGTTTATAGTTGAATGTAAAGGGCTGTCCTTTGGGTAGTCACATGTGTCGTACCATCCATCAGCTCCTTTGGCTACCTCCGCTTCTAAATCCTTATAAAAGTCTTCAGTTGGAACATCCAGAATAAAAGAGTCAGTGTCCGTGTAAATAACTCTGGACTCTGGATACAGCGGTTTAAAGTAGTCATACAAAAATTCTAGCATTAACAGCTTTGACAGCTCTAACACAGCAAACCCAATAAACACCGGCTTGTCCAACTTCACATTCTGTTTCTTCATCACAATGCCAACCAGGCTAGCACTAAATCTTCTAAAGTCTTGGTAGTTAGGTTTAGAGACCAGCTTAATTGCTCTTTGTTCTTTTGTAACTAATCTTACATCTTTACGCTTGTGTGGGTTTTCCATGGTTTTGCCAAAACAACTGTTGTTCATCAGTTTAAAAAAGTCTTTTTCTGAAGCGTCAGTGGCCGCAGTCCTAAGATCAGTATTCTTCATGATGTATGGCCTCATAAAGGGCTCTTGTTCAAATTCTATTATTCTGTGAACGGCAGTAAGTTTCAGTCCGCGTCTTAAGTAAAATTGTAGCAGTCTGTAATGACATACGTACTTAGTCTTGTGTCGAAGATTAGGCACGAGTTTGGGCGGTTCTGTGGGACTCATCTTTAATCTTTCTGCTGCTAGGGGATAATCATTATGGAGGTCATGCAACTCTGTAGGATATTCTAAGTCTACCTCTAAGATTAGTCCTATTGGATAATCAGGCGTAAGACGCGGTAGATAACTCAACATATTATTAACGTCATGAGGCCCTACGAACATTTTAAAGTTTCTTAATGGCAGTGCCTGGCTCATGGCCCACCCATACAGATTGTTGGCGTCTAAGTACATTAGATAGTTAGATGGTTTACTGGGGTCATAGTCATCTAAGTACTTGTTGTTGGCTTTGCAGTAAGGGTGTGAGGCCATGCTAATGCCTCCCCTTAGGCCGTCTTCAATCATCTGGAGTGTGGCCAGATCAGATATTAAGTCAATCTCAATGTTTGTAGACTTTAAGAATGCGTCCCAAGACAACCCCGGGGCAGAAATGTAATGCGATGAATCTAGACCGTAGTGTTTCATGCATGTAGATCTGTAATTCTGAAAGACGTCTGCCAATAAACACACGTCAGCCAATAAATATTGATCATGATAATCGCCCATTGTTTGGCAGTGTAATTCTGTCCAGGCTTTCTGTGCGTATTCATAGTCAGAGTCAGATATGCCTTTACCTGTAAGACGACTGTAAGTCTTCCTTTGCTGGTAGAGCCGGCTCATCAAACTTGTCCCATGAGTCCATGTATTCATAAGGGTAAACGCCTTTACGTACTAAAGCCGAGTTAAAATATTTTTTAGTTATTGGACAGTCTTGTAGAGATTCTGCTAGTTTGCTTAAGCTCCCCATCAGATGTTGGGCAGAGTCATAGAAGGATAAACAGTCTACAGTAAAGGCCATGTACTTTTCTGATGATTGTGCAATACAGCTAACCCTCTTACATTCAGAAGTTATTGCTTGCATGATAAAGTGAGAATCATAGCCTCGTAAGTTATGAAAGAAGATAGGCAGTTTCCATGCCTTGGGGTCAACCTTAAGTTGAAGATTACAACTGTTGTGTGCTGCTCCCCTGAATTTTCCAGTAATGTGATCGTGGTCCCTTACTGTCACGTCTTTACTGTTGGGTGTTAGCTCTGAGCCGCATATCCAGCAGTGTGTAGATGATTCATAGCGCCTTTGGTCTTCGGGAGTCATCTTAATGTCTGAGAGATTTAGCTGAATAGAGAATTGATTGCGAAGGTGCTTCATGTGTTGTAAAAATCGACCGGCTGCGTCGGGGCCTCTGTAAATCTCCGGTGGCGTGTGTCCGCCACCTGATCTAACAACAACAAAAGCATAAGAACAAATCTGATGGTGGGTTAATAAAGCTGTTTTTTGTTCTTCTGCTTGTTGAGGGCCGTAGTACTGTGGCAAAATCGCTTCAAAGTCAGCATAGACTACGTATGGTCTCATCTGCAGTTTGTGTATGTTTTTAAAACTAACTTTAGACCCAGGTGGGGGCGTAAGAAGTTCGGTTTTACAGTCTACAAAACTTTTACAATGTTTCTTATGTTTGTCAGCTGCCTCTATAGATGGAATTCTAACCAAACACCTTCTACAAAGCTCTTGTTTAGCTGTATTGTTTGTAGTATAAGCCATAAGTCTGCTAATTGATCTGATTAATACATAATGGCTCTTGGAACCATCTGTAAACAGAATCAGGTCTACATGCTTGTTAAGGGATTCGCCTAAAGTGGGAGCATTGGGAGAAATCCTTAGAGGCAGTAGATTGTTTACTACAGACCATGTGTATACATTTACGGTTATTGGTTTGTTTTGCTCTTCAAACTGGCTTAAACTGTCCATGCTTACTGGAAAGTTTATGTTATTCAAGTTCAGCTCATTTATATACTGCCCATAATTAGATACTCTGTTTGCATTATTTTTAACTGGGTGTAAATGCGCCAAAACACACCACATGAAACATAAGTTATCTGAATTATGTATGTTTAAGACTGCTCGTTTTAACTCTAACTCTCTTGGGAGAGGGATGTAAGAATTGCCGACTATAGGATAGAACTTTGTTTGTCTTAATCTGATTTCAAGGACTGTTCCTTCAGACCAGCCGGAGCCACGTAATTTCGCTTCTTCACTTGCATGGTTAAACTGTGTAAGCATGTAATCAGCCCATTCAGAATTAAAGTCGTAATAGCTGATTACTTCTTTCTGTCTAGTTGAAACCCAGACTTGCATGTTTTTATCATCGGGGGTTATATATTTAATCAGAATGGCCAACAACACTTTTACTGGCGGGTCAATTTGAAGAGACTCTGGGATTTTAGAAATGGCATGCGTTACGCTTTCATGAACGCTTGAGGGGTTAATGATGTCCATGTCTAATTCACTAAACATATTGCCCACCGGTTCGGCAAATATCTCATCCAGCGTCTTTGTGATCGTCATTCTTAAGATCAAATAAATAGGTAATACAAAAAAATAAATACTAAAATTTAGCTAATATTTATTAAATTGAGGTAATAGCTGCTCCTTTAGAGTTAGTAAAAATAGACAATTCGGCGTCATCAGGAGCCATAATATTAACTAAAATTGCAATACACTTTATAACTGGGGTGGGCCAAGAATCTGGCATTTTACTGATTACGTTGGTTACACTTTCACGAATATCTGTGTGCTCAAAAAGATCCGTAATTAATTCGTCAAACATGTATCTTAACTCTTCTCTATTAGTCCCCCACTCCATCGTTAACTCTAGGGTGCGGCATATATTTTTAAGCTCTGTATCTACTTTGGTCGTCATTTTTAAGACCAAATATATAAGTAATACAAAAAAATAAATAATAAAATTTAGTTAATTTTTAACCTATTTTGGGTTTAGTTGATCGTTTGCAAGGTTCTGCTTTGCAATGTTCTGACTAATTGCTTCGGTGTCCACCTGTTGTGAAGTAAAAGTCTTTCTCCATTTCTTTTGGAGGTCAATTTTTTGTCGTCTGTAATCATCACCGTCAGCCATGGCTCGTTTAAATTCTTCGTCTGTTACTTTTCCATCCAGCAATGTATTGCTTATAATCAGCCTTAATGAATGAAGTTTTGCTGTTGCTAGGGCTACAATGGCAGTGTGCTTTTGTAATTTGGGCGTTAGCTTTTTTAAAACAGCACTTACAATCGTGGACATGGCACCTAAACCCAAACCAACACTCCCAAAAGCTATGGACATCGGCGTCCCAACTCCAGTAGCTAAAAGAGCAACACTAGACCCAGTGCTTAAGCTGGCTACAACTGATGAGCCGGTGATTATATAAGAAAGGACATTTAAAGCTTTAGCATATTTCTTTCTAGTAACCCTATACTTGTTCAAGTCATTTTCTATTTCTTCTTCAAGCTCAGTCATGTGCTTTAATCTAAACTGCTGACCGTCTTCCATTTTTAAACCAGATTAGTTTTTTTTAATCTTGTACATATCTTCTTGTTAACCCTTCTGGCAGCACTTCATCAACAGAGTAAAACGCAATAAAATCAACAAACTTAATTTTTAAAAAAATCAAGTACTGTTAGTTTAGTTTTGTCAACCATCACAGTGACTTTGTCAGATGATAAGAAAGTGTTTATCTGATCCCCATTTTTAGTAATAGCAATAACAAGCCTAAGAGGTTCGTCCAAGTTTTCAGACTTTATTTGTACGCCTCTGATTAACGTATGCTCTGGCAAACTAGGATCAGACTCCCTTGGAGTAATAAATAAGCGAAAAAGCATCGTCATTTTTCTAGGCAGTGATTCTAGCGTTGAGTTAAATTCTAAGCCAACGGTGTCATTCCCCACTTCAGCTAAGGACTTCTTTCTCCGCAGCATATATTCAGAGCCCCGCCTAGTTATTTCAGTCTGCTTTTTCTGTTGTGTTCCTGGGCCTAGGCTAATAAGAAGGTGTCCTTCATTCAAAGCTTTTCTAAAATTGTATTTCTTATCAAAGTATACATTGGGGCTTCGTAGTTCAAACTTTAAATCCCAGTTAATATTAGGAAGCAACGCCCAGGCATTCTCTCGTTTATGAAGTTTGTATTCGTGTTTGCCAAAATCGTTTGCCCTTAGATTTCTTATCTCTCTTCCAGGGTAGGATATTGCTGCCGTTTTTTTTATCTTCAATTTCTATTCGTTTGTAAACCTCATCTTCTGTGTACTCAAATCCATAAACATTTTCTGGCACTCCTATTAGATCAAACTCGGCTGTGTCTGCTAGGTCTTTTAGCTCTACTGCAACGCATTTAGGAGCTAACTCTGCTTTTGATTCAGGTCCTCGAGACATTCTTTTTAATATAAACAATTTATTATAAACAATTTGTTATAAACAGCCTATAATAAATAATCTATAATAAGCAAACGTATTGAACTGGTGGGTCAGTCCGCAAGCATAGTTTAGCGTGCTTAGATTTTTCTAACTGCTCCCTTATTTTTTTTTAGTTCATCCTTGTCCCTGATTATATAGTTTTCACTTAAACACTCTTCAAAACTATCCTTGTCCTTAGTATAGAATAATACAACCGATTTTAACTGCGATCTAAAGTCTTTTAAGACAGCATTGTATTTTTGAGTTAAGAGCCAAACAGAAACTAATGCGTGTCTTCCGCTAAAGGCTAGCTTAGACAGAGTCCTTCTTTTTTTAACAATGTCTTGTTCAGCTGAACAGTCGTCAATAATAAACAGCGTTTCGGTTCCCTCAAATAGCCTATAATAATGTTCTAAACAGTCACTTAGCTTGTCAGTAGGATCAACTAAAAATATATTCTCGTCTGTCCAAACAAACTGTCTTTCTTTGTAAGACTTGTTGTGCTTAATGGTTGTGCAGAATATAACAATGTACTCGTAATGAAACCTGTAGACTGTTTGTAACAAATCAAGCACGAAGACAGTTTTCCCACACCCAGTAGTCCCACAAATAAGCGAACAGTGCGGGTCTTTGGGCAAAAAGTTCAAACTATCCATCTGCTTTAATAGGCTATTTCTTTCAGTCTATTTTCTTCAACGTTCAGCTGAGCGTCACAAACCACAAAAGCGTGCATTTGTATCTGACCATTCTCCTCCTTTTCCTTATTAATCTGTATGCTTATGCCATCTGACCCTACCCTTCTTCCACTCCCGTGCAGTCTGTTGTCATACGTGGATCTAAAATCCAGCCATAATCCATATTTGTCTGTTAGATAATGTTCGAGTCTTACATCGTGAAGGTGAAGTTTTTTACACACATGATCGGCTGTGGGGCTTGTCTGTCTGCCTCCAGCAAACAATTTTCTTATTTCATCAAAGTGTTGGTCAGGTAAAAGTCCGGCTGAATACAGCTGAAAAGGCTTGCCATCTACTGTGCAAGACAACTGTTCAATTTTTGGGTTGTAAAACACCTCAGATTCTCTCTGAAAAGGAGCTGAGGGTTTAGTAAATAGCAAGAGAACTCCCTTTAGGGACCTTAAAGAATAGCTTATAGCTATTTCCCAGACAGCGTCTTGCTTGTTTTTAATCGCTAGACTGTGGTGTAAAACTCTTTCAAAGTAAACAACTGTCTTACTTTTATACTGGTTTAAGATTGTTCTAGCCAGTTCAGGGTTAGTAACAACGTCAAAATTAAGAGAGATGTTACTAACAGTGTATTTGGCTTGAGGATCATCTGATAGAATAACACAGCTACTGTCATTGAATGTCAGTTCATAAGTAAGTCTATCCCTTAGTGCGCCTTGGTAATATGGCTGGTGGGTTTTTAACAGTTCAAAATCTAGAGGGATGCAAAATCTGTTCTTAAATGCTCGTGCTATAGCCTGGTCTCCCGCGTCTTCCTTTGCATCTGCGGCATTAAGCCTGTGCTTAAGACCGTTTGGGCTCTGGATTCCTTGAAAGATTTTGTCTTTTCTTTCTGTTCTAGGCAGCCACAGATCAGAATAGAGATTAAAAATGTCTGCGCTACTCAGTGAGAAGGCTTCTCTACCTTCCAGTTTGATTACCATATTTTTAATGATGGCCCTGCCCAGGTTAGCAACGACAGTAGCATTAGGATCCGCTGACTCAATATTTATTTTGAATGATAGCTTGGCAGTGCCTGGCATTATAACATCGTCAGGCCCAAGGTCACTAAATCTTACTGTTAATATTTCATTGGGCTCAATTGTTGATGGATTATTTACAACACGCACAGTCTGTCTTATGCCTTTTATGCCATGGGGCTCCTTCTCTTTTCTGTATGGATCAAGGTCGCAGCCGTATGAGTTCATTTTTATAAAACAAAAAATAATAAATATATAAATATGGCTGATGAAGATTATGACGAGGCTAGTCCTATTGAAGAAGATGAAGATGAAACAGAATCGGGTCCTTCATTGCAAGAAGAACTTGAAGGAGCAGGTTCTTCAATCCCTAGACAGCGTCAAGATGTAGGAGCAGGTTCTTCACTCCTTAGTGCTCGTCAGGAACTTGTAGCAGTAGGTTCTTCACTACCTAAAGCCCGTAAAGAACTATTGCGATTAAGAATTGAATCATTATATAGAAGCATAGAGCGAAAGCTACCAGACGTACTTGATCCTAACGATTTTGAAGAAGACGGCGGTCATTTGTATATAAAAACTAAGGGGGGCCGTGTAAGAGTTACTTCAGTGCAAAACCCAACTAGGTTTTTAAGTCTAAGTACAATTAAACAAAGACTCCCTGCTGCTGATGCAGAACGATTAAACATTACAAATCTAAAGCCTGAGGCCGTTAGAGTTTTACAGAACGTGGAGCGGAGGTTGCCAACACGATCTGAAATACAAATGTTCTCTATTGAAGAGTTAGGTCAAAGAACAGATGAAGCAATAACAGAAGTTGAAACAAGTTTTAATGAAGAAACGGCTTTAAAAACAATTGGCGATCCTCCATTGCCCATGCGTGAAATCAGGGGTCTTAATGCTGCTCTACAGGCAATAAGGGGTGAACTAGCAAACAATTTGGCAAAACTTGGTGAGTTAGATAGAGAGATAGAAGAAGAAAAAAATAAACTGGCTAATGCAGATGATAACAATTTAGGGTTAGAAGTAAAGGCTGAAATACAGCAGAAAATACAGGATTTAATGCTAGAAAGGGCGGCCAGGTTAGAAGTGCTGTCTACTAACAGAGCACAGCTAGCATCACAAACAAGCAGAATCAGAGAAACTATAAACAGAATATTTCATGAAAATACTACGCTAGCAGAAAGAATAAGGATTCTGTTCAGAGAGCAGGGGATTACAATAGTTAGTATATTAACGGCCGTTGGGTTTGCTATCTCTACACTGGTTTATGCATTAACCGGCAGTGCGCCAACAGGGCCAGTAGCGCCTCCAACGCCTCAGCCCGGTAAAAGTTGGATTAGAAAACAATTACGCCATCTAGCAAACCTATTAAAGAAGTTAGCTGCCAAAGCGCTTGATGCTCTGCCGGGCATAATAGGCAGTGTTGTTAGTTGGGTTTTGTCTACTATAGGCAAAGTGGCTGGTTATATGGCTGACCATCTGTGGACGTTAGGAGTGCTGGCTGCTGGTTTAATTTTTTTTTTTTTTAAATACTTTTTTTTATTTCGTTCCTCATTCTCTCTTCCATTCCACAGTTCCTTCTTTCTCTCTTCTCCATTCTTTCATCAACATGATCTTTCTCTTTGCTGTACATTTCCGGATGCAAATTATCACATATTTTTTGTTGTTAATCATATTTGTACATGTCTGACAATATTGTAGTAAATAATCCGTGAAACTTATTAGAAACGAGTTATCTTTTTTTCGGTTTGAATGGATTTGAGTGAGAGTTCAATGTATGCCGAGGAAAGGTTGTTTTCTTTTTGTTGGATATACACACATGCACAAACAAACAAAAATCACTATGTACAATCCTCTGAGTTCTTACAAACTACAAGCACATAAAGGCAAACAAACACACCCGCTCACTCCACTCACACCCCCTCCCGTCCCTACCCACCCACACCCCCACTTTCTCTCTTCTTATGAATTAATAATACTTAAACAATATACATAATTATACAATTTATAATAATGAAGTAATGTTTTCTCCGTGTGGTACCATGTGATAGCTGTTGTATATAACGCATAACATAATTGTGTTCACTGTAATGATCCTTCAAAATATAGATTTAAACAGACTTAAGCATTTCCCAGCTGAGTGTACACACCAGCACCGAAATCCCGTCCATCGGTGTCTTTCTATTTCTTTAACAATCAAAAGAAAGTTAATTATATGTTCTTCAGCCCGCTACCAATATGACACCACTACCCCACAGCCGTGCCCCGCCGACCAACCAACAAGCCAACCTACCAGCTAAGTTGCCGATCGGCCTACGGGTCCCAGCCGCGGTATCGCCATGCCAGACAAGCAGCGGGCCACAGGCTACAACCACACTCAATGATATTTGAATACCTTATGAAATTATCCACACATCCTGAACATATCCTCTCATGCACGTATTAAATCCAGGTATCTTATGATTTTGATTATCAATTTTCAAATAATACTTCATAATTGATCCAATTAGTGTTAAATTTTAGCAGATTCAATTGTACAGTTGCCATGTATTTTTCAAGATTATATCTTCTCTTCAGTATTTTTAGAAATACTGTTATTGAAGGCTTACATTTGTTTATTTTACAACTAAAAATGTAGTGTTTGGCTATCAGAATTATAAGATCGAATGTAGTATCAGTTGTGGAATTGTCATCTGCTCCAAATATTATTGTGTTTTCAGTCAGAGACAGATTATTCGCTATTAAACACTTTCCTTTTATTAATTCTTGCAATGATTTCCAGAAATCATTGACGTGTGTGCATCTCCAGAATATATGTTCAATGCTGTCTTTTTCCTCTTCACAGAAACTACAGTTATAACTTTCTACTATTCCCATTTCTTTCAGAGCTACATTAGTTGCAATTATTCGATGCACTATTCTCATTTGCATCCATTTTAGCTTAATATCCTTAATTTGATTAATTTTTCTAAAGCATTTCTTCCAAGGTATCTGTCTATTCAGCTTCTCCGTCCATTTTGCACAACAGTTTGGTTCCCAGTTATCTTTTACTATAATTCTGTAATAAGTTTTGGAACCTTTATCTACAGAATATATTTTCTTTAGTGCTGTGTTGACTTCTGCTTCAATGTTATCTTTTATCTCATTCTCAAATCCTTGTTCTCTGATGTATCGTTTAATGGATAATATACATCCACCATAAGATAGGAAATCTATTTCAATGTTATACTTTGTTCTGAATTCCTCATGGGATAGTGAATCTCCATTTGCTTTAAACAAATCAGATACTCGAAATACATTTCTATTGTTCCAGTTTTTGTGTTTTATTAGTTTATTTCCTATTTTAAAATGTTCATTGTAAAGGATTGGTTCTGCAAGTAGTTCTCTAGCATCTTCTGGTTTTATTTTATAATAGAACTGCTTATACGACATGAATACATGTTTCCAGAAAACATTGTCTTGAGTGGTGACGCACAGATGATTTGGAGAGTACTTCTCAATGTTCTCAATAATTGGGTATGAAAAAATCAACATGTCTCTCCATCTGTGTGTTGTTTGTCTCAGCCTTTTTATCCATGTTAATTTTAAAGCAGTGATGAGAGCATTTATGTCAGGTAGATTCAACCCACCATCCTGTACATCTTTAATAACTGTTTTTCGACTAATTCTGTCTTGTTTTTTATTCCATACAAACCAGTAACATAAGTCTTGTAATTCTTTAACAAATGTGTCAGGTGGATTTGGAAGCATCAACCACAGGTAAGTCAGTTTTGACAGAATTAATGATTTTAAGACAGCAATTCTTCCTAAAGGGGTAATGATTCTCTTTAGCCAAATTTTAAATAGTGCCTTCACTTCTATCATTCTATCTTTGTAGTTTCTTTTTTCCATGTGTGTTAAGTCCTGAGTAAACCAAATTCCTAATATTTTGAATTCTTTTGGATTCCAGATCATCTTTAAATGTTGCATATATCTTATTTCACTATGCTTTTGTCTTCCAAGCCAAATTACTTGTGTTTTCTCTTTGTTTAAGAATAAACCTGATGTTTTCCCAAACCTATCGAGAATCTCGACAGATTTTTCAAATGATTTCTTATTCCCTGTGTTCATCAGTTGAGTGTCGTCGGCAAATTGTGATATTTTGTGTTCTTTCTCCCCGATTTGTATACCTTCAATACTATTTTCTTCTTTGATCATTACGGATAATATTTCTGCACATAATACGAAGATATATGGTGAAACTGGATCTCCTTGCCTACAACCCCTTTCTATTGAGAACCATGATGATGTTTGGCCATTTATGATAACAGTAGACAATGTTTTTGTAGAATACTTCTATCCATTTACATATATCTTTACCTAAACCTACAGCCTCTAGCACTTTGTGCATAAAATCCCAATCTAACGAGTCGAACGCCTTTTCGAAGTCTAAATTAATTAGCATCCCTGGGATATTTTTTATGTTGAGATGGTGTATTATGTCATAAATTAACCTAATGTTACTACCTATGTATCTATTTGGGACAAATCCTGTCTGGTCTTCACTAATCAGTGATGGAAGGACCTTTTTAATTCTGTTAGCAATACAAGTGGAGCCAATTTTGTATATAAGGTTTAAAAGTGAAATAGGTCTCCAGTTTTTTACATATTCTTTTGGTTTTCCTTCTTTGGGTATACAGATTATAATACCTTCTTTCTGGGTGTTTGATAGTTCGCCTTCTCTGAAACTTTCATTTAGAGCTCGGGTTACAAACACGCCGATTTGTTTCCAAAAACATTTGAAAAACTCAGCTCCAAACCCATCCGATCCAGGGCTTTTTCCGTTCTTCATATTTTTCAATGCAATCCCTGCTTCTTCTATTGTTATTTCACCTTGTAATGATTTAGTCTGTTCTTCTGTTAGTTTCGGTATCTTATCCACCAAATCTTCAATATTGCATTTCACAGTTGATCTTTTTCGGTATAGATCCTCATAAAAATGTTTTACTGTAACTTTTATGTCTTCTGGTTTATCCAGTATATTACCTTCTCCATCCAGTAGTTTTACAATTTGTTTGCTAATAAAGTTACGCTTTTCTAAACTGCAGAAATATTTACTAACCTTTTCCCCATCTGCAACCCATCTTGCTTTTGATCTTAGTAGTACACCATTCATAACCTTTTCTCTTAGTGATATCAGTTCTCTATTACTCTCTTCAATTGTCTTCAAATCCTCCTCTGATTTAAGTTCTTTACTCTCAATATCTTTAATAGTTTGCATAAGGCTGTTTTCTTTACATTGTGATTCTCTTTTTTTAATTGTGGCATACTGGATGGATTTTTCTCTTATCTTCATTAGTAAGAAGTCAAGAAAGACCCGATCAGACACTGTTAGTTTAGGGTCCGAGCTGTTCGACTGGTTTTCATCTTGGCTATTGTTAGCATTAATATCATTCCACTCATCTTTATCTGTGTATTCCTTTGTTATTTCTTCTATTAGATTATTTATTCCGTCTACATATTCTTTATCTTTTAGTAGAGATGTATTAAATTTCCAAAGAGTTTTGTGTTTAATCTTCTTTCCGAATTGAAGCTTTAGTGTAATCAGTGAATGGTCAGATCTATAGCCTGGTAAAATGTCAGCATCTTCAAAATACCAAATTAAATATTCTGACAGAAGGAAGAAGTCTAGCCTACTTTGTTGCAAGGGGGTAGGTCTACGCCATGTGTATCTCCTACAATCCGGGTTGCTTTCTCTCCATATATCTGCTAATGACAAATCTTGTATCATATCCTCAACTGCTTTTTTAGCTTTTGGGTTATTTATGTGTTTATAATTGTAACAATCAATTTCCTGTTCTAGTACCATATTAAAATCCCCCACCACAATAACGTTGTTATTTTTGTACGTTTTAATCTTATTTGTGAGTTCCTCGTAGAATGCTGGGTCGTCTTTGTTTGGTCCATAAACACTTACTAGCAACAGTTCCTTTTCATTTGTTGTAAATGATATGATGATAAAGTTACCTTGCATATCTGTCTCCACCTCATTTATTTTGAATTCGAAATTATTGTTAAATAGTATTGCTACTCCTCGAGCATTGGATCTGTATGAGGAGAAAAAGCAGTCATACCCCCATTCCGCTTTAATACACTTTTCCGTATCTTTTTCAAAATGAGTATTTTGTAGGCAATATATACAGTATTGTTTTTTTCTTAAATAATGAAATATATCTCTTCTTTTCTGATAATTCCCTAGACCTTGACAGTTTAATGATGAAATTGTTAACATGTTTGCCTTGTTACCTACTGAATCCATGGTGTTTTCCTTGTAGTCAAAAACATTAAATAAAAAACCATCATGTGCCACAAGAGGAATAAAAGCAACAAACAGGAATCCAGTTCAATGTCACAAGGGCCAGGCAAAAAGGAGTATACTTTACAACAGCATGCATTTAAACAATCATCGTAATCATGGCTTGCGTAATTACCCCGATGTGAATTAATACCGTCCATTTGGCTATGAGCTATACCTGCTATCTTTGTACCAGACAACATTCTTTGCGAGATGTCGATATTGCTAATGTATGTACCGACACGGGCTGTATACGTATAACATAAGAAACAAAACGTGGGAGAAAGTCTGAAATAAACCAATGATAACAATAAGAATTATAATGTTAAAAGTGTGCTCAGCACTTGAAGTCTGCACTTGAACGCCGTTCGTTGCCATTCAAGTCTTGAAAATTCACATTCAAATATATACAATGTTCTATATTATGTGCCAAAACGGACCAAAAAAGAAAAAAAAAATCAACCAAAAAACATAAGAAAAACACACACACACACACACACACACACACACACACACACACACACACACAAAAGCAAACCGCGAGCATAAAGAAGTACAGCATACAAAAAGCAACATTAGATTTATCGAACTGGAAGCCCCTCCCCTTTCTCTGAATGAACATCATCAAAACATCAAACATCATCAAATTCATGCCGCATCCCTCCCCTCCCACCCCCACCCCCCATCCCACCCGCTCGTCTGCAATACACCCCCCTCCACCACCACCACACCGCCCACCACCTCCTCTTCTCTAAACATCCACAAACTGGAGCAAAAAAAATCTGCCAGGCGAAAAATACACCTGTTTGATAGATCCGTATACTGAAAATACATCAATCAGTTTAGAGAATCTGCGCAGATAACGCAAACTACTGCCGATGATAATCATGATAGTAGCGAAAACAGCAATAGTAGTAACAGCAGCAGCAGCAGTAGCAGCAGCAGCAGCAGCAGTAGTGACAGCAGCAGCAGCAATTGCAGTAGTTGTAGTAGTGGTGGTAGTATCAGCAGAAGCAGCAGCAGCAGCAGAGAACTATAAAATAGGCATTCTGGCTCACCCACCTCCGCCAGCTCCAACCGGCTGAAGCCGGTTTCGCTGTTGCTCCGCCGGCTTACCCAGAATGCCTATTTTATAGTTCTCTAATAGTAAACACTTTACAAACATACATAATGTGTAGGATTATCTGTTTTTAACACTAATTTAGAAAACTTTTGAGACTTTAGTTTTTGCTTAATCCTTCGTTTTTCTTGATCGTCTTCAATAACATCATTTTCCCGCATACATTCATCAAATGCGTCTCTATCTTTCATGTGAAATAAAACTACAGTCTTTAATTGTTCTCTAAAGTCTTTTAAAACTGAGTTATATTTTTGACATAAAATCCACACACTTATCCCAGCATGTCTTCCACTGAAAGCCAGTTTTGATAAAGTGTTTCTCTTTTTAACTATATCCTTTTCTGCTGAACAATCATCTATAATAAATAATGTCTGAGTTCCTTCAAACTGTCTAAAGAAATGTTCTAAACACTCACTCAGTTTATTGCTAGGATCAACTAAATATATGTCATCATCTGTCCATATAAACCTTCTGTCGTGATATGCTTTGTTCCATTTAAGTGTTGGGCAGAAAATTACTATATGATCAAAATTATAACGATAAACTGTTTGTAATAGGTCGAGGACAAATATTGTTTTTCCACAACCAGTCTGTCCACAAATCAATGAACAATGAGAGGTTTTTGTCATAAAGTTTAACATCGGCATTGACACCAAAGTCGTTTGCTCCATAGTTTTATAACAGAATTTAATTTACACCAGTTAGTGTTGTTATCATACTATCCGTCAAAATTTGATCAGTACAATAAAATCTTATAAGGTCTAAATGTGTCAGATTAATCCAACTCAGTTTTGTCAGATTGTTTCTATTAAGACTAACATTGATTTTGTTGCTTGTTGTTACGACCTTAAAATTTTCACCATCGTGACGAACCACAACAGTAACTTTAAGATTGTCAACGTCTAAGTTTTGCCAGCTAATAAGAATTCCTTCCATAAGGTTGTCGCTGACACCCACAGCTCCATTCCTCCCCACATCTTTTAAGACAGAAATTTCAAATATCATTGTGAACGTGTCTCCTAATAACGTGCGTGGAAAGAACTGTACTTTTGTAGTAGCTTCCTTCAAAACTGATTCTCTTCTGTGGAGGATGTACTGTTTGCTCCCAAACTTCTTTATTTCGATCTCTTTACGACTGTTGTCCTCTGGCATAAGACTTACATGTAAAGGGCCAGAGTTCAATGCTTTTCTGAAACTTTTTTGACGGTCGAAAAATGTAAATGGGCTTACGAATTCAAATTTTATGTCCCATTCTAAATATGGTTCTAAGTGCCATTTGTTGTCAGTTTTTCGAACTATTTTATATTCATACTGACCTGTATTATTTGCTTCTAGATTGCGTAGTTGTTCTAGTTTAGGAAACCTTTTGTTGTCGTCAACCTCTTTGCGCTTATAATAACCATCTTTAGTGTACTCAAACCCATACAAAGTGCCTATCTCACCGTTTTGTTCAAAGTCCTCAACGTCTGCAAGGTCTTTTAATTCTAAAGTTACACACCTCTCAGGCGCTAATGTAACTCCTGATTCTTCTGGTCCACGTGACATTTTTTAAAACAACGTATTATTTTATTTCTAAAACAATGTGCAGGTTATCACATTTTACGACTTTCCCTGTTTTATCTGTGATCTTTATATTAAATGATCTGACCCTCCCACAAGCTAATCTTTTAAACTGTAAATTAGGGAATTGTATAATTTCATAATCGCAATATGCAGCTTTCCCTGATGGAAGAGCTCTTAAAACAGTTGAGGGCCTTCCATCATTTAAGTTTTCATCAGTGCTCAGCTCGTCCAAATGAACATAGAGTAATGAATGTAATGCAAGATCGAGCGGATATTCTCCCTCATAAGTAGTTTCGTCTGGTGCAACTCTAAATTCATGAATGGCATAATTGTCAGTTGCAAAGCCTAACATTTTAGCTAGCTCTCCATCAAAAAGGTAACTTACTTCTTCTTCTTCAGGTTTGAATGTCAACATTATTTTCAAATTTGCATTGTTAAGTTTGAGAGTAATGTCGAAGTTACTCATTGCTTCTTTTAGCGAGCAAAACCCGTAATAACCATCAGGTATGGTTAACTGGCTAACTAAGTTTCCTCTATTGTCAAATTTTGTAATCTTATTATTTTTCTTGGATTTAGTTATATTAAACCATACGACTTTGTAAAAAATTTCATGGAGTGCGACCCTTTGGGTTCCGCAGTTATTATCAATAGCATATTCTAAAAACGAAGGACTGTCTTGAGTTGTTATTGTTACAAACATTTTTAAAACAAATTTAAAAATGAGTGCATTCAAATATACTAATGCAAAATATTCTGTTGGACCGCACTACAGTCCTAAAGATATAACAACTGATACCCTCGTCATTTCTGTGACTCAGACTGACGCCTTTCAAGTAAAGGTTAGTACTCCATTGGATCGTTATCTTAACCCTCCTATCAAAAACGACTACATCCCGAAAGTGTGGTTCAGTCATCCGATGCAGTTTTATCAGAACCAGTTAAACTTTGCTGTGTTTTGTGCATCAACTGGGTGTGGAGTGTCGTATGCTGATCATTTAAATCATCCTGATCCTTTGGTGAGGTCAGTGTATAGATTTCATTTCTATTACACCTTCAGGCGTATTTTGTCTGAACTGCAAGCGCCATTACCAAATGACAAAACGTTTAATCCATTCAGCAACAGAATAGATTACAAGGCTTTTGAAAGGATCTGTAACGAATTTGATATTGACCCAAAGACAGACTTTAGACAAAAGTTGGATCTTAATCATGGTTTAGGCACTCTTTATTATTGGGGCGTGCACAGAAAGTATAACTATGATTGGAATCCTCCTTACACATCTTTCTCTTCAGGCACAACTGTTCACCTCGGGTCCATAGAGCAAGAGCATAAAACAGCATGGACAACATTTATTTTGGATACTTCTAAGGGCCTAACAAAAGCGGGAATAGAACGAATAAACGACTCTATTCGTACATATGTTTGGTGTTTGCTAGGTTTGCAAGCACAAACAAGATCAAACATAATTGATCCTTCTACTGGCTTTGACGCCCAAAAACAGTATTTAGCAAATTTAGAGGATTCTATTAATTCTGCAATTGATTTGCCTTCAAGTATTAAAAGGTACCAAATGTTTTACAATTTGCAAGATCGAAAGTAGACTTTGCTGTCGGCACTGGTTTATACATGCTACCTTCTGACCTCAGGCTCCAGGTAGGAACAATAATAAACTACAACAATGAAATCCTTGTTGCAGGAAATGAACAGAAGGTTGGACAAAACGACATAAATTCTGAGCCAGTACAAACAATAAAAAAACACCCCCCAAGATTAAGTCATCCAATCCCCAAGGCCCAAAGCCCAAAGGCCATTGAAGACGCGCGTGATGACCATGAATATGAAAAGACGGCACTTGTTATTGGATTAACTGCCCTAGGATTACTTGGTCTTTATCTTACTAAAGAGTAACCCAACTATTAAGACAACTAATGCCCATAAGTGCTCAGCCATAAAGCCAACTACTTTACTTGCGGCAGACAAAAGCCAGCTAACGATCCCCCCTATTATACCAGGCAAAGAATCTATTGCTTTACTGGCTAATTTTTTTAGTAAGTTTGCAAGATGATCGAGTTGTTTTTTTACCCATGATTTATCTGACGACGGAGTTGGCGGGCCTGGTGGCACTGCTCCCCCACCACCACCGCCTGTAATAGCCAACACCAGTGTACTTATTGCAAATCCTAAGGCTGTTATAACACTTGCTAATGTGACACCTTGCTCTCTAAACAGTGTTCTTATTCGTTCTGCTAGCGTCGTGTCTTCATATAAAATTCTTTGGATAGTTTCTCTTATTCTGCTCACTTGAGTTCGTAATTGTTCTCGGTTATTAGACAACACTTCTAGTCTTGCTGATCTCTCTTGTTCAAGATCTTTTAGTCTTTGTGTTATTCTTTCTTTAACACCAGGTCCTAAGTTGTGGTCATCAGCCTCAACTAGTTTTTCTTTTTCTCTTTTTATATGCTCATCTAGTTCACCCAGTTTTGCTAAATTGTTTGTTAATTCGCCTCTGATGCTTTTCAAAGCATGATCAAGGGCCGTTATTTCTCTCATAGGTAGCGGCGGATCGTGCATAGTTTTTAATGCTTCTGAAAAACTGGTTTCTATTATTTCGTCTGCTGTTGGGCTTAAATCTTTAAGGGGTATGTTTTGAATTTGGTTTTCTGTTGGGAGTTTTTGTAGTGTGTTTTGAAGTTTAGCAACTGCTTCCCTATCTAATTTTGGTTTAGCAATGCCAAGGCGATTTTGATCGCTCACACTGAGCCTTTGTCTAATTGTAGTCTTTGCTAAAAACTTTGATGGGTCTGGTTTAGTTGTAAGCTGAACAAGTTGTCCTTCGTCGTTTCTCACAAACAAATGGTCATCTTTTGTTTCAAAATCATTAGGGTCTATAAATTCGGGAGGTTCTTGGCCTAAACTTTGATAAAATGATTTGACCTTACTTTCTGTTAATTCACGCCGCAATGATTGTAATGGATGTGTCAAAGGAGTCATTTCACTCATGTCGTCTCCAGGATCAAAAACATCATAATCTTCTTCTGCCATGTTTTTAAATAATTAACTTTTTATTTTGTTTTATAAAAAAATGTCACAAGCATATGGTTCGATTCTTGACCCGCATAGAAGACTGAAAGAGCCCTTTGGCGTGAAGGGAAATAAACAGAATATTATTGTTCCAAATAATCCATCTACTATTGATTCAGATCAAATTCTTACTGTTAAATTTCCAGACCTAGGAGCAGATGAAGTGATTGTGCCGGGATCTGCACGGCTTACTTTCAAAATAGAACTTGATTCAGCAACAGACGCAAACAGGACAGTTGTACAGAATCTGGGACGGGGAATCGTTAAGAAAATTTCTATAAAACTTGAGGGGCAAGAAATATTTTCTTTACACAATGCAGACATATTTTTAATCTATTGTGATCTATGGCTAACCGATAATGAAAGGGCCGATCTTGCGTTTCAAGGAATCGAAAATAACGAAGCACTAAAACACAGAATAGACGCCGAAGATGCTAAAGCCGGCAACAAGTATGAAGCTGTAAGTTTTGCTTATGGAAATCGCTTTTCCATACCCTTAGATTTTGAGTTGTTAAAAGCGCATGCGCCATACTTTCAAGGAGCATTAAAAGACAGATTGTCATATGAACTAACTTTTAATGAATACAAACGTGTCATTAAATCTACAGACACTGATTCCAAGTACAGCATTTTCGACATCTCGTTAGAGTTTGACATTGTTAGCAACCCTAACTTAGCAAGGCTGATTGAGCAACAATATCAGTCAAAATTAGCAATATATTACGAAAGAGTGATTCATCATTCAAAATATCCTAAAAGCAGGGCAGACACAATATGGAACTTTAGTTTTAGCGCCGCAGCAAGATCCCTTAAAGGTATTTTATTGCTGTGTGAAGATGATAAAGAACCATACCAAAGACAAAGTGAAAAGTTTATCAATCCTAAAATAACGAAAGTACAATGTTCAATTGAGGGTAGTCCTAACCAAGTCTACGGTAGCGGGCTTAAACCTTATCATCATTTTGATGAAATAAGAAAATTGTTTGGAGGCGGGAGGTCTAGAAATCCAACAGTAGACCTTGTGTCTAAAGATCTACACCTTCACAGTGTTAGACTTGATGAATATTTAACAACGAAATACGGTTTATGGATTGACCTAAGGTCAACAGAAGATAATCAGTTGCATGGGAGTGGGAGAACAGTTAAAGACGTAATAAACATTCAAATTGATAAAGAAAAAGAGAGTGATAAACCACTTAATGTACATTTGTTTTTAATATATGATGCGCAGCTGAATATTCAAGATAACAGATTGAAAGATATCCAATACTAAATTATTTTTATTTTAAAAAAGCATGTCTGTTACGACTTATCCAAAAGTGCCCAAAGAAGAGAACTCTGCTGCTGTAGACATAAAAACTTTCAGATTAACCAACATTACACAAATGCAACAAAAACTAGAGCAGGACCTTTCAAAATACAGCAAAACCAAACGAAGGTATTCTGCTGTCTTTAATGCTGTTACATATGTTAATACTGGAGCATCGGCGGTTAGTGCTTTAACAGCAGGAACAAGTGTAGGTCTCTTAGCAACACCTCTAGGTGGTGTGTCTTTAACTCTTGGCCTGTGTTCATTAGCTGTAAGTGCTGTCAGCAAAAAAATAAAAGCTAAACTCCAAAAGCACACAGCTATAGTTCAACTAATAACAGCTAAACTTAGTTCCTTCAAACTGATAATTGATAAAGCACTTGCTGACTCGAACATCACGGATGAAGAATTTAGTCGCCTACAGGCTGATTTTGAGGACTACAAAAGACAAAAGTTTGATCTTCAAAGAAAGGCAAGGGCAACTTTTTCTCAACAGCCAGACACCGACCAGATAAAAAAGGAATGCTTAAAAAAAGTAAACGAGACATTAAACTCTGTTCTAAACAGCTCACATTAACAACACCAAAGGGCGTTTATACTTTAGTTTATGAGTCTAAGCACAAAAAGACCTCTGATATTGATTCTGATTAAGTATTTTTTTTAATTTAAATAAATATGTTGAGTTAGAAAAGAAGCTCAACATGGATAAGATATATGACAGTTTTGACTCTTGGTTAGATGCAATGGAAGAGGAAGAGCGTTTGTCAAAAGCTTTAAATGAGGTCGTTTTAGAAGTTATTGATCCAACAAACGTACAGGCAAGCGTTGTACATGCTATTTCTCAAGTTCCAAGTAAACTAACAATAAACCCTCCAGTTAAAGTAAGGTTAGTTGTTTTAATCGACTATATAACAATAAACGAAGAAAATCTAGAAGTCTGGGTCTCAACTAAACAGCAGACTATTCTTTCTTATAATGACTTAACACCCGGTTGGGCAGATCAACTTCTTACACAGTTTAATGAAGCCTCTGAAGCAGCTAAAATGAGAGGCTCTGGTTGGTCAGAGGGTGAAGTCCTAGACATCAGATTAAGACAGGCTAAGTATGAGCCAATTGTAGGCAAGTCTTACATTCCACTGCCTCCAACATTAGTTGCAAAGAGAGCAGTTTTGAACATAAAAAATTCAGACGACAAATGTTTTATGTGGTGCGTTCTTGCTAGGCTGCATCCTGTCCGCAAAAACGCAGAGAGAGTGTCTAACTATGAACCTTACATCAATGATCTTAACTTTAGAGGAATATCCTTTCCTGTTAGTGTAAATCAGATTGATCAGTTTGAAGAACAAAACAAACCAATAACTGTTAATATATACATATGGGATGAGGAAACAAATCTACAGCCGATTAAAGTGTCTAAGAACAGTCCAACGATTGGCGAACCAGACAAAAATCATGTTGACTTACTACTGATGTTTTCACCAGCGGGGCTACCGCATTACACATTGATACGCACAATGAGTAGATTACTAGTGCATACTACAAAACAACATAGCAAACAAGAATTCTGTAGAAAATGTTTAACAAGAATTCCGTCCGTTCAAGCTGCGAGCGAACATATAAAACATTGTATTAGCCCAGTTG
>JAMYXO010008502.1:0-10771 GCA_033310375.1 Conus canariensis
TTAAAGCCCGGGCGAAAACCCCTAAATCCTAAACAAAGCTTCGTTTCACCTTTTTCATACTAGCGTGCACCTTGCCCTCACTTGCATTGCCCCCCATGGGCACTCGATCGGTCTTTTCGTCTACCCGGCCCAAAGCCTACAGGGATATACACACCCCTTTTATGACACGGGAATTTTAGAATCAGGGCGGGGAAAATGAAAAAAGAACAAGTCTGCCCTTCCCTTTTCTGAAGAAAAAATAAAACAGAAATTTTTTCCTTTTTTTTTTTAATTTTGGAAGCGAAATAAAAGATGTATTTTCTTTTTTTCAAAATGAAAGTAATATTTGTTCTCCCCCCGTTTTTTTTGGGAAATTATAATACAAAAGAGCTTTCCTTTCCATCTTTTCTTTTGTAAAACAAAAGTTATTTCCCTACTTTTACTTTTTTTTTTCAATGACGAAAAAACTGGATGTTTTCTTTCGTTTTTTGTAGTTTGTGGTTTTCAAATTAGTAGACGACAGGTCCCACCCCCCCTCCTTTTTTTTGGACATGAATACAAAATACTGTTTTTCCTTTTGTTGTGATGGGAAGTTAAGCATGCTTTTTTTTCTTAAATAAAGCAAAAACCCTTTTTTTGCATGCTTTCTTAATTAAAGTAAAAACCACCCTTTGATTCGTCTATTTCTTAAACTAATTTTCATCAAACCGTTTTATCGACTTGCACTTTTTAAAAAAAAAATTTTTCAAACGGAACTTTCACGACTCAGCGCAATGATAATTTTTTACACAAATAAACTATTTTGATCCAAAGAGCGATTTTTGATGGCTTTTTAAAATCGAATTTACAAAAGAAAGAAAAACCCTCCGAGCAAATCAAAAGCTTAATATGAAAGGGTTGACTTTTTCTTTCCCCAAACCCCCCTTGACTTAGATTTGTTGGAAAAAACCTTTTTTGCCCCTGCTCAAACTGAAATGGGGGAAACAAAAAAATCAGGCGATAGGGGGCATGAAAGGTGAACAGTATCTCTGACAAATGGGGTTCACCCCCTCTTCCCCCCCCGACCCCTCTCCCTTCCCTTTTACTCACACCTAGTGCCCGTTTCCAAAAATTTTCCGCATAATTTTTCACCTGCTGAAAACATTTTAAGAAAAAAAAAAAGAACCCTTAGTTTTGAAATCATATATAACAAACTATGACGTCTGAATCGTCACCAAGATGTGGATATAAAAGGAATAAAGGAGAAAAACAGCAAAAACAAGACTAAAAATAAAACGACCAGCAACAAATTATGGTGATCAACAACAACAACAATCAAAGATAAAAAAAATTTAAACCAAACACACTTTCCAAAAGATAATTAAATCATGCATTTACATTCAAACCATTTTGTACACACAGAAAACATCCCAAAAAACCATTTTCGACATATTCGAGATAAAAATAATACAGGAGATAAGTAACGGTGCCAAAAACTTTAAACATAAAACGAAGCATGAATTAATCTCGCAGTGGTGTCATGACTACTTTTACAAGCCCACGAATCCCAACAAAAACAGTAAAAAACCCCGATCCCAAACACATTGCCATCACAGAATCAACGTGCATCCCAAGAAGTCCAAAAACTTTTTCCTCCCCGTGCAACAGCTCCCCAGAATCACAGAATCGGAGTGCGTGAAATGAAATCAACAAAGGTACAATTCTTTTCCCCACCCCCATCATTTTTTTCATAGAGCGGGTTCCCTTTTTCAAATTTTTTGCTCAGTTTGCTTTTACTGGGGGAAAAAAACTCTTTCGATCATTTAATCTTATAGTCGACTGAAAAAAAAAAAAACACAAAAAACAAAACATACAAGTCTTTTGTTTAGTGTACTTTCGGCATTTTCTTTTGCATCTTCCCCCCCCCCCTCCCCGATTTCCCCCAAATCCAGTCAAAAAAACCCCCGAGGGAAGACATGGGATTTGGGGGAAATTTTTGCCCAAAATTCAAACCGGGGCCCTTAAATGCTTTTAAAAGCCACCCCGAACACACAGATCAGTTGACTTGCTTTCCCCCCAAAACAGACCCTGATACTTAAGGAAAGAAGCTCCCTTGTGAAGGGAAGGCGACAGTATGAAAGGGTGGGCAACGAATTGATATCCGCCAAAAATCGCACCCATTCAACAAACAGCAAAAGGCAGACAATTTCGTAAAAACCACTAAGCCTAATGATTTTTTTCTGAAAAACTAGAAACAAACAGTCACTACCTCGGTTTCGAGCATTCATTTTTTTAAGAATCTTCATCTAATTAAATATATAAATATATAATATATAATAAAAAATAATACAAAGAGAGAGAGAGAGAGAGAGAAGAGAGAACAACGACGACAGAAGACAGACCCTTCGAAAAATTTATTGCCCCCCAGCGAACAGGCCAAAAAAGCGAAAGGGGGTTCAAGTTTGCACACAAAACTCGCCACATCAAAAGAAAGAGAACAAGAAGCCAGGACATGACGCAGCCACCTGAATTTAACACCCCATGTCCATTGTCCAAAAACCCCCACCACTGTCGCCATAAAGAAATCACGCCCCCCTCACAACAAGAACAAGAAGGGGGGGAAAGGGGGGGTCAGAATCAAAGCACTGCCACCTAACTCAAGGGGCCCAAAAACTCCCCCGCCCGATCAGAGCCCTGACAGATCAGGGCCAGAAATTGCTTTTTGACTGTCACCTTATCGCTCCGGCCAAGAAGAGAGGAAAAGAGAGAGAGAGAGAGACGTTCTTCAAAAAACCGTCATGGAGACCACCCCGACGATTTTTAGGAACCGTCAATTTCCAAGGGGGTAATTAAGGGAAAATTTTTACATGACAGCGCCGGACCAATATCGCAACACACAACACTTAAATTCGCATGCGCGCCTGCACACACCACACAACCACCGCGCGCGCATGCAAGCGTCCGCACAAACGCCCTTCAAAAATGCCGCAGCACGCAGCACCACCACGCCGCGGCGTGCGCGCGCGCGCGCGCACACACACACACACACAGGGCAAGCGAACCTGCGCACATAGACACGCAAACACAGACAAAAAACAAAACAAAAAAAAAAAAATAAAAAGACGGGGGAAATAAAAGAAAAAAAAGCCCATTCTTCTTAACAGGGTTGAAAGAAAGAGCATGAAAAATTTCAAGCAAAACGATTTTATAGGTTGGGGAAACAAAAAGGGCAAAGAGACAGCAGCCAACAGAAAACAACCAGCCCCCCCCCCCCTCCCCCCCTCCACCCCTCCTCTTCCCTCCCCCGTCCCATGTAAAACAATTGCTCGACTGAACCAAAACACAAACAAACCCACATAAAGTTCCAGAAAATTTGTTAAAGCGACCGCTTAAAGAAAAAAAAAAACCCCACAAAAAAAAACCAAAAAAAAAAAAACCCCAAGCAAAAAAAAAAAAAAAAAAAGAAAAAGAAAAAAAATAAAAGAAAAAAATCTACAAAACACCAAATGGGGGAAAAAAAAGGGAGAAAAAAAATAGAAAAAAAAGAGAACAACAAAATCTATATAAAAAAAAAGGAATTAAATTAAAGAATAAAAAGCAGGGGACCACACACCAAAAAAAGTCCCCCTCAACAACAACATTTTCCCGCCAAAAAAACCAACCCACCTTACCAAACAAATATAACACCCCGTTTCCCCCGTGAACCCCGACTCAGGGCCGTATGCAAAAAATATTTAAAGACAGAAACTGAGGCAGACGCAAAAAAGAAGGGTTGGGAACGAAAAGCCGGCCCAGACTGCTTTTCCCGGGGGAAGTGATGTACTTCTTCCGGGTTTATCCTCCCTTTGGGGCCCCGGGACCCGCCTTTGGGCCCTTCCGGGGTTTCTCCCCCCCTGGTATTTGGGGCCAGCCCGGTCTCGCTTTTTTTTTCGTCCCAGGGGGACCCTGCTCGCGGATACAGTCATGTGTTATGTTCGACCCAAAAAAAAACCAAAAAAGGGGAGAGGGGGGAAGAGAGGGGAAGGGGAGAAAACAGAGAAAGGGGGATAAAATGACCCAAAAAAAAAGGAGAGAGAGAATTGCCCGGGATGATAAATTTTTCTGAATAAAAATAAATTTTTCAAAAAAGGCGAATGTGCAACACACCTACACGGGAAAAAAGGGCCCCCGTTAGCAGCCCCAAGATGGCTTTAAAACTTTTTTTCGAAAAATTCGAAAAGGGGGTTTTAAAGTGGGAAAGCCAAAAAAAAAGTTTTTCTTTTTAAAGCATTTCGTTTCACCCACCCGAAAACCACTGTCCCCGAAAGTTCATTTCCGGGAAAAACTTTTGGGGAAAAAGGGGACAACCCCGCAGAACCCGTTTTTTAAAATTAAAACATATATACCTCCCTCTTCTTTGTACCCGCTAAAGGAGGAAAATTTAACCTTCATTTTTTGGATCAAAGGAGGGTTTAAAACTTTTGTTTCAGGAGGCAAACAAGACCCTTTTAAGGCGGGGAAAAATAAAATGAGCTGACAGAGAATATCAAAAACGTAATGATGATAAAACATGTATTTTCCTGTGGGTGTTTTTGTGGGGTAGTGTTGGTTAACAGGTTTTTGTCATTTTAAAAATTCGGACCGCTTTCCTAGAAAAAAAAAGGGTGGGGGGCCCCACAGTAAGGTGCTACAAACCCAAAAACTGCCTTAAGGCCGGGGGAAACCCGCCGGAAAAGTGCCACCCCCGCGGACCACTCAGGACAAAAAGCACACCCTAGACTCGGGCCCGGAAACAGACCGAAAAACACGCACTCTCCTCTCTTTTTCTTTCCCCTCCTTTTTCCTTCCTTTTTCTCTCCTTTTCTCTCCTTTTCTCCCCCACACACACACACACACACACACCACACAGAGAAAAAAAAAAATGCACACAGACGCAAAAACAGGTTTTAAACGGGGAAAAAACTTTTTCTTAAACGCTCACACACATAAAACACACACACAAACCCCCCACACACCCCCACACACCACACGCGCCGCACCACACACACACACCCCACACAACCCAAAATTTCCCCCCAACAAAACGGGGAGAACCCGACAGATACTCGAAGAAACTCTCTCTCCTTCTTTTTCGGGTTTTTTTCAAACACACCCCACCCCCACACCACACACAACCCCACACCACACACAAAACCCCCACACACCACACACACACAAACACACACACACACACACACACACACACACACAAAACATACTTTCACGCCTTCCTGGGCAAAACCCCAGTGTCGTTGGGATCTAAGGTTTTTAGCGGCAGTTCATTGAAACCCAACCCAAACACTTCACTGTTTGGGTGTGGTTTTAGCCCTCCTTTTTGGTTCTTTACCCATAGTCAACAAAAAACCGGTTTTTTTATCGGGTTAAATTTATTGTGTTAAAAAAAAACGGGAAAAAAGAAAGAAAATTTCGGAATCGCACAAAACCCCCAACACACACCAAAAACACACACACAAACAACACCACACACACACACACACAAACACCCACACACACACACACACCCCCACACACACCACCACACCATGCGCGCGCCGTGTTCTCCTGTTCTTGGTAAAAAATGTACCTGCAATAAAATCATTGAAAACGTATTGATGGGTTTTAAAGCAAACAGACATCGAGAAACCCGACCATTTTTACGGCAGCGTTCTTTGGTCACACTTTTTTTGTTAACACTTACAATGATCACAAAAACGCAAAAGGGAAAAAAAAAAAAAGAAAAAAGCAGACAAAACAAAAACGGGAAAATAGGACCAGAATTGCTATGTTTAAGCGATATTACGCGGGTTGAAAAGTTTCCTAAAGGGATTTCCTTTTTTCGTTGTCGACCTTCAGGCAACGCATTGTAAGGACAAATTTTGATCTGAGGTGGGTTTATCATCTGAAAAAAAAACTCTGTAAGTTCTGCCCTTTTCAGTTGGCTTATCTGTGTTACACCAAAAAACAAAAGAAGACAAGATTTTCATCGTGGTAACACGTTTTTCTTGTTATTTTTTTTTTTCTCTTTCATGAAATTACCTTTTCCTTGTAAAAGCATGCGAACGTGAATGTGATTAGAAGGCCCTTGATTGCCATCTCGGAACAGTCATTATCATTTGCCAGCCCCCGTGGCTTTTACAGCACTTGTTGGTGGGTGCCCATGTCGGCCTATCGATGCCCCCTATGCACGGTCGTGCTGCTAAGGGTTGGGGGACGGGGTGCTTATGGACGGCGTTATGCCGTTGAAGCGGCACACATGATGGGATAGGTCAAGACTCGGGGAGAACCCATGCACTGCATTCTGGTGTGGTGTGTGGTGGGGTGTTGTTTGTGTGTGTGTGTGTGTTTTATAGTGTATGTTGGGTGGTGTGTGTGGGCGTGGGGTTGGTGTGTGTGTGTGTTGTTGTGTGTGTGTGTGTGCCCGTGCGTTTTAAGGTAGAAGAATGCAGAAAACCAGATCTTTTGTTGTCTGCCATACTAAACCCATGTTGGGCCTGTTGGCCCACTACGTGACAGGGGTCTTTGACTCTTGGGACAAAGAAGGGGTTTGTGGTGTGTGTGTGTGTGTGTGTGTTTTGGGGTTTTGGTGTGGTGGTGGTGCGTGCTGGCGTGTGCGGCGGCGCCGCGCGCGCGTGGTTGGTTTGGTTTGGTTGTGTGTCCTGGTGTGGTTGGTTGTTTGTGTGGGGTTTTGTGTGTGTGTGTGTGTGTGTTGAGAGAGAGAGAGAGATGAGGGGGGAGAAGAGAGTGTGTGTGTTTTTGTGTGTTTGGGGGGGAGAGAGAGAGAGGAGGAGCGCGAGAGAGGAGAGGAGAGAAGAAGACAAAGGGAGAGAGATGAGATGTGTGGTTTGTTGGTTGAAAAGAGGGGAAGGGGGGGGAGAAAGTGCGGCGTATGGTGCGTAGTGTGTGTGTGTGTGTGTGGTGTGGTGTGTGTGGTGTGTGTGTTGTGTGTGGGGCGTGTGTTTTTTATGCCGTGCGTTCCCGCGCGCGGGGGCGGGGGGGGGGTGGAGGGAGTTGCTTCCGTGGCCGCGCGCTTACGTGCACGCCCCTGCTACAGGGTTTTCTTCGGGCTGTGTCGTTCTCACCAAACGTGCAGAATCAGCTATTTTTTTTTTCCCAACTTTTTTCTTTCTCACAGAAAGCACGATGAAAAAAAACCCCGCCACCACAAAGAGACAGAACAAATTTCCAAGAATAAAAAAAAAAAAAAAGACACAACCCCTGTGTGCCCCCAGCCTACCGTCTACAGCTGGCAAAAGACTCCGGCCCTTTCCGGGGTGCTGGGGGCATGGGGGACGTATTTTTCTTTTCCCCTTCCTTGGCGCATTTCACCGTCGTCCGGTCCAGGCGTCTACAGGTCGCGGAACTTCTCCTTGTCTCTGCGAGTGGGCCCCGAAAATCTTTCAGAAAGAAAAAAATATGTATACATTATGATGTATGTTTTATTTTATTTATTTGTTTTATTTATTTATTTATTTTATTTATTTTTTTTTTTTTTTTTTTTTTGGGGGGAGGGGGGGGGGCTTAGGGTTGTATGTTGGTTTATTTCTTTGTATGTACATCAGTCTGTTTTATGTCTGTTTTAACGTACATCAAATTGATGTATGGCTTTGCAAAAAAAAAAAAAAATAAATGAATAAAAGTAAGAAAAAAAAAAAAAATAAAAAAAAATAAACCGATAAAATAAGCAAAAAATCATGAATCATACTCAAAATTAATGAAAAGATCGATAAATCATGAAAAAATGAATTAATCAATAAATTAAAAATACTATAAATCATAAAAAAAAAAAATAGACATTAAGTCATGGGAAATCGCATTGTGCATAGCCCGGTGTACAATCAGCGAGCCAGCATGAAAACTAAAAATACAAAAAATACGTAAAAAAAAAAACCCCTTAACCCAAGGTTCAAAACAAAAAATTTTGAAAAGCCCGATGCAAAAATAAGGTGTCTCACGACCCTTTGGTTTTAGAACTTTACATAAAAAAAATATTGTTTTCCCTTTGAGAAAAATGAAAAAAAAAATCAAAAAAAATAGGTAATGAGGCACGTATCCGAACAAGACATTTCGGGATCTATTGTAAAACAGAAACAAAAAACAAAAAAAAACAAAAGCAAACAAAAATTTCATATAATAATTATCAAAGTTTGCCCCAGATACAACAAAGGCTAAAAATGAACTTGGGGGCTTTCCAGAGGGGGGGGGGGGGAGGGGGGAGGGAGGGGGGGGGAGGGGAGTTGGTTGACAAGTAAGCCGTCTGTCAAGCGCTTCAGTTCAAAACTATTCCTATTCAGTGGGCTCGGAACCAGAAGGTCAGAGGGCATTGCCCCCCCCCCTTTCCCCGGAAAATAAACTCCGTTGGGTGCAAGGGACGCAGACACAATCAGGGGCCCTGTCCCGATGATCCCCATCCAGCGGACGAAAGGCCCCGCTGCAGGCGGGTGTGAAGGTTCTGTCTTCAAATGGGGTTTCAATGGTTCCCATAGCTGTTGTTAAGGGTTTTAAAATTTAAAAACATCCCCCATGGTACCCCGCAGGGGGGAAAAAGGGAAATGAGGGGCCGCCCCGCGCAGTGGGGCGGACACTGAGGCAGAGATAAAAAGGCAGGGGACCAACTGGACAGGCATCACGAGCAGCCCAGAACCGGTGCGTGGCGGAGTGTTGTCGGCCCATGCTCCCCTTGGCTATGGCCTAAGTAAGAAACATTTTCCCCATTTTTGTCGTTCCATTTTCTCTTTCCCCGTCCCCCCCCCCCCCTCCCCCCCCACTTTTTTTCTTTAATCTATGTCAAGTCATTAAGTAATGACAAAGAAATTGTTAGCCTGCTCTCATTTTCCCTACTACTGAATTATTCAGGGTTTATTAGATGTGACGCGCGCACCGGCGCCCACACACACACACACACACACACACACACACCAACACGGGATATTATATATACATTATATCTATAACATTATACAACATATACATACATATATATATATACCCCCAACCATATATACCCTATATATATAAAACATATACACAATTATACATATATGTGTTTTACATAAATGCTATGATACATATATGTGTGTTGTGTGTGTGTGTGTGGGGTGTGTGTGTGGGTGTGTGTGTGTGTGGGTGTGTACGTTCGGGGGAGGGGATGTATGTGCGGGGACTTCACAGACATAGGTGTTTTCTTGAATAGGACCCAAATGGATGTGTCTGGTTTCATTTTTAAAAAAATGCACGTGAGAAGGAAAAAGAATCGGGGGCCCTTGAAAACCACCACAGGCACGCAAGACATACCATGCAAAACCAAAACCACCCGTACCCTCTGACCAGTGAGGGCTCCCGAGAAAATGACAGAGAGGAAAGGGGGGTGGAATCACAAGCAAAACCAATCCACCTGTATCATCTGACCCGGGAAGAAACTCCCCGGAAAATGACAAGGAAAGGAGTAAAATCATAATGAAACAAATCCACCTGTATCATCTGACCGGTGAGGAGCTCCCGGGGGGAAAAGACAGAGAGGAAAGGAGTGACATCATAATGCAAACAAAACCACCTTATCATCTGACCGGGTAGAAGCTTTTCCCAAAAATGAAGCAGGGGGAAAGGAGTTGGGAGCGAACAAAAGGTGAATCAATGAAACCTGGCCCCCCAATCGAGCAAGGGGCGCGCCAGGGCACTCTATCATCATCACTTCCACCCAGACCCCCCCCCCCATTTACCGGGACACTTGCTGTGGGTCTTCCGCAGACCCTCCCCTGCAGGCTGGTCTCCACGGTGGTCTCCTTGCTGTGGATCATGACCATGTTGTCCACTGGTGGACTTTTAAGCACGAGCGCAAGTTCATGGCGTGTGCCCCTCTTTTCGCACGATGAGTCACACATCCCGGGGAAAAGCGTGCGAGGAGAACAGAGGGGTATTGTCGGTGTCTGTGTTTTTTTTTTTTTCGAGTTTCTGCTGGGGGGTGGGGTTTTTCTTTTGTGGGTTTTGTTTTTTTAAAGGGGTGGATGACGATAATGGTGGACCCCCTTATGGGTGGCACGCGAGGGGGCGTGCTTGTGTTGTGTGTGTGGTGTGTGGTGTGTTTTTGTGTGTGTGTGTGTGGGGTGCCCTGTGGTGGGGTGGTGTGTGGTGTGTGAGAGTGGGCTGCGTGTGTTTTTTGTGTGTGTGTGTGTTTTTGGGGTGTGTTGTGTGTGTGTTGTGTGTGTGTGTTGTGTTGGGTTATATTTCATTCCCTGGCACCGCTCAACTTTTCTCACAAATATAAAAACAAAAAACCTACCTTTGTCCCCCCCACACACCACACACACACACACACAAACACACACCACCCACCCCACACACACACACAACAGGTGAACGTATGGGAACAAATACGAATCGTTGATGTCTATCAAAAAGTTACTTGGCATGTACTGAACTAAAATGTTCAGTAAATAAAAGCACAACATTATTTCATAATCTTTGGCACTGTTGACATAAAACAATTTGATTTCAAGAACATTTTGGGGCCACCTGCAATCACGCCTCATCAGTGTTGCCCCATGTTGGCAGGTCGTTCGACCCTGGCCTCAGGGTGTCAGGGAAAAAACTGGGGAAAAAAAATCACCAGAGAATAGTTATCTGACAGATTTAAAAATAAACATAAAACAAGCAAAGGAAAAAAAAACAAAAAAAAGATGTTCCATCAGTTAGAGAAAAAGAGAGAGAAAGAAGCGAGAGAGCCACAGAGAGGGGAAAAGGGAGAGAGAGAGGGGGGGAGAGACGAGGGAGGAAGGGGGGAGGGGAGGGGAGAGAAGAG
>JAMYXO010008503.1:0-10771 GCA_033310375.1 Conus canariensis
TTGTTTTAAAAATTTCGCAGAAAGGATTTTTTTTTGATGGGAAGTGGGGAACCCATCAGAATCATAGAATTTCTGATATGCGGATGAAAGAGAGAGAGATTTTGCTAAAACGTTTCTCACTATTTTGGCACATTTTAAAACAATTTTGGGGCTGGGGGGGGGCACATGAAAAGAAAAAATGGTTACATTGCGGGCACAGGTTTTAAGGAATACATGAAAAATTGTATGTGACAACTTCTCAAAAAGGGGAAAAAAGGTGAGTACCCTTTGTGAATCCGATCAGCCTTTGCCAAACCCTTTCAGGTTTTGTGGAGAAGATTGATATTACCTTGACCTTTTTTTTTTTTAAAAACTGACTATTAAAACCCCACCCCCAGGGGGGTTTGGTGCCCTAATGGACTTTCCACAATTCGGGGAATACTGCCTCCATGACTCTGACCCGGTCAAATGCTCTTTTTTGGGAACCTCACGTAAAGACTCTTTTGGTAACCCTGTTTTGGCTTGTTGGTTTAGTGAGGTGAAAGCCTACACCCCAGGAACCCAGGGTCCTGAACTGGCACAGTGATGGCCCCAGCCCCCTCTATTGCCCTTCATTCCTACCAAGACCCTCCCCCCCCAAAGAGCGGCCCCTGACAATAACTTTGCCTCCACTGACCCCTCTGCATTGTCAAATCCCGGCCCAGAGATCGAAGGGGAGCATCTAACCCCCTGTCAGAGCACGAAAACGTCCCTTCAGGGGGCAGAGTCGGGCCCTTTAGCTTCCTTCTGTGGTATGGCTGGGAGAGTGCTCTAAAAACGTCCCCAGACAGGAAAAAGCCCTAGTTAGGCAGGTGATTTCCCCAGGCTTACTCGTGGCCAAAAAACCATTCCCCCTAAAAAAAAAACCATAAAGGCACATAAGCCCCCCCCGGCTCTTTCTCCCAGTGAGCCTTGGGCGAATATTTTTTTGTCTCCAACTTGGGGTCGGGGCAGCGGGCTGGAAACACAGCCCAATTTTAAAGGCAGATTCTATTTATGTAGGTCGAGGACATGGGGGCACTTTACTTCTAGTGGGAGTGTATTGCCCAAAAAGGGCAACCATCCTGAAAATGAGTTTTTTTTTTTTTTTTTCTTTTTAAACCAATCTGCCGCCCTCCCTTTTTTTGATATTGCCCTTGCTTTTTTTTTTGTACGGAGTCTTTTATTTTTTACTTCACTCGTTCAAGCACCATTTTCAATGGCTATATAAAAAGAAAATTTTTTTTTACTTCTCTTTTTTTTTAGTGCCACGAAGTGCCTGTAATGTTTTTAAAAAAGTTTTTTTTTGGGGCTTGTCTCTTTATTCAAGATCCCTTTTGGTTCACCATTTATGTTTTTTTTTTTTTTTTTTGTCTGACTCTTGGTTTTAAAGCTCCCCATTGATTTACCGTAATGAACTAAAACCCATTTTTGGCCTGTACCCCCTTTGATCAAAAATGGTTGAATGCTTTCACCTTTTTTAAATTTTTTGGAGGAAATGAAGGGGCAACAGTGAATGGAAATGAAAACAACAATGAATAAAACAAAAAATGAGGCCCCAAAAAACGGGAATGAGTTTTTTAAAAGGACCAGTGGATCAAAGCGTTTCGGTACAGCCAAAACAGGGGGGAAAAAGAGGAAACCATTTGTCGTTTTTCCCCCGACGATGAACTTGAAAAAATCCACCCTTTGGGAAAACCAAAAAGGGAGCATTTTTGATGTCCTTACCCATGTCGGGACATGGGGGACACATTTCGGCTGTAATATATCCAATTCTTTTGTCAACTTAACGATAAAATGGTGCTTTTTTTTTTCTTTTCACACAGATGCCCCCTTCCAACAATGTTGTCCAAATAAGCCGGGCAAACATCAAAAAAATTTTAATGAAAAAAAACAGGGACAAAAATTACCCAGTAAACCCCTGCCAATTTCAGACAAAACGACGCTATTTAGGGGGGGCGCAGAAAAAATTTTTTATAAAATTGCAGCATTTTTTCCCCACTCGTGCATGGCAAGAAAAGCATTTTTTTTGCAAAGTATGAGAGTCCAGAGACAATCAAAAAAAGAGACCAACCAAAAAAAGTACCCAAACTCTTTTTTTTTTCTAAGTGACTAAACCCCTTTGTCAACTGGGTACACCACTTGCCGGGAACCTGTACCAAATCCTTTTTTTTTTTCTAATACTAAAGCCTTTGTCAGACTGGGTACACCAGCTGTCCCCCGGGAAAAAACCTGTACCCAAATCCCCTTTTTTTTTTTCAAAATGGACAAAAGCCCTGTCAGACTGGGTAAAACCACTTTCCCCTAAAACCCTGTACCCCCAAAAAATCTCATTTTTATACTGTGACTAAAGCCTCTTCAAAACTTGTACACCACTGTGCCGGGAACCTTACCCAAACTCGGTTTTCTGATGTGACTAAAGCCTCTGCAAACTGTGTACACCAGCTGTCCCCCTGGAACTGTCCCCAAAATGCTTTTTTTTCTACTGTGACTAAAAGCCTCTGTCAACGGGAACACCAAAACGTGCCGGGAACCTGTCCCCCAAAAAGTCTTCTTTACGTGACTAAACCCCCCTTTGTCAACGGGGTACCCCAGTTTTCCCTGGAACCGCGGGAAAATATCTGTGCCCCCATTGATAAAGGGGGTGAAAGTACAGGGATGCAAAATCTGTTTTTTTTCACTGCCCCCACAATGACATTGGTGCAGTGAACGGTTTTTCCGTTCTCTAAATTTGCTTTGTGGTTAATAGCACATAGCTTGTCTTTTAGTTACTGATAAACCTGAAAATGGCCCCCAAAAACTTTGGTTTTTTTAGAAAAAAAGATTTGTGAAAAGGAAAGTAATCAACAGAAACTTGATTTTCAAGGGGGAAAAAAAAAATGGTAAGAAAAAAGGTGTAACTGAGAGGCTCATGAATAAAAATTTGAAGCACAGCTAAACTGCCACAGTAACATCTGTGAGATCCGTAAAAAGTTAAGGGGCTTTCCATTGAATTGTCTTTTACGGCAAAGGGTCTTTGTATACAATGGAGGCTGCCTTTTGTGCCTCTTAATGGTTTTTTAAAGAAAAGAAAAAACCGAAAATGACAGGGCAGATGAAAATTTAATATTAACTTCCCTGAAGTGGGTAATGGCTGCCTTAGTGGTGGGGGATTAAAAACAGTCATAAACACAAACTCCATCCCTTTGTTGGGCAGATGGGGTTTTTTTTACTGCCAGCTATACAGGAGTGTCCCCCCAGGAGAAACACCGCTACAAAGAAGAATATTAACAGGTTAAATTTTTACGAAGAAAGTCTGGGACAGAAACCCCCAAAAGCAAAACCCCAAAACAAGGATGAAAAATTACCAACCTGCAAGCTAGCACCTTTTCCCTCACGAAAATGAAGCTGGACCCTGTACTCTTTTACAAGAAAAAGCGACTGAACCCTTCACCCCGCCCCCGGAAACCCCTGGGCCACTTGGCAGGACCGCATCACCAGCAAAAGAAGTCCGGCCCAGGCAGGGATGCCCCAGAATGTTCATCATGCTGATGGTGGGATCCCAAAAGGACCCTGTTTGGTGTGCTGGCTTCAGGCTCCCAGACCCACCCCGATGGCCCCCCCTACACTACAACGATTTATGCAAAGCGATAAGGCTGGGAGCCCCTCCGACCCAGCAACCTTAGTCAGCACTTCAGACCGGGTTTTAGCTCAGCCATTAAAAGGGGGCATTAAACCAAACAGGAGAGAACCCCCGTGGGGAAAAATGGGCCCACAGACACAAAAATTACGTTGTCAACCACAGACACCCAAACCAAAAACTTCACCTGCAGCAAATACGTCATAGTCCCCCCGCCACTCAAGGATTGGGGTCTTCAGCCACACAGGGACTTTTCTCAACTGACCCCATCCATGGGCAACACCCTTTCTCTCGGAAAAGATGGATACCATACGACTTCTTAGTTTTCCTTACTTTTTTTAGTATTGGTGTGTACATGGTTTACTCCTTTTTTTTTTACACAATGTTTTAAAGATAAAATTTAATTAAAAATTTTTTTCTTCCTGACAGGTACAAAAAAAACTTTTGTTTTTTTGTTTATTTTAAGTGAAAAAAAGGGGAAAAGCTTTATATAGAAATAATTTTCGTTTTTTTTTTTGGGTTTTGTTATTTTTTTAATTTTTTGTGAATCATTGTGACTTTATAAGTGCAATTAAATTTTTCATTTTCCCCCTTTTCTCAAGTATATCATGGGTATTTTTTGTTTTTTAGATGAAGAAGAGTGTGAAACCAAAATGGGTGTTCGGGACCATCAAACTGTAAAAACACAGAGGGATTTTCATTTGCTTGTGTGAAAAAAAATCCAAAAATTTAGGAAAAAGGGGGATTTTTGAAGGTGAGATTTCATTATCTTTCCGCTTTTTCTTTGGGCTTGGATTTTTAAGTTTTTTCATTCAAATTTTCTCTGTGGTGTTTTTTGGTGTCGGGGGATGTGTGTGTGTGTGTGTGTAAAATGTGTGTGTGTGGTGGCAAACGTGTGTGGTGCAAGTGTGGGTGTGTGTTTAGTGTGTGGCACGCACACACATTTGTGTGAGGTGCATGTGAAAACATTTCTCCTCTATGTGTGTGTGTGTTTGTTTTTTTTCAAAACATTTGTGTGAGTGCAAAAGTAGCATTTTTGCTGTGGGGGTGGGTGGTGTGGTGCCACGCATTTTGTGGGTGCATGTGAGCATTTCGCTGTGTGTGTGTGCACATATGTGTGTGTGCTGCAAGTGTCATTCACTGCTGTGTATTTTCTATCTAGGTCAGTTGATCAATGTTTCAAAGTAGGGTGGGTATTACTTCATAAACATTTTTGCTCTACTTTAACGGGAGAGACTGTCCCCTTTACAAGCCTAAATTCGCCTGGCCCTTTTTAACAAGCCCCAAACTCCCCCAAGCGTTGGGGCATTTAAACCTGTTTTGTACTTTTTTCCCGGGCCTGGGGCAAAAAAAGATTTGGGAAAATCCAAAATTTTCATATCTTTTTAAATTTTGAGAAATTCATGCCTTATCATTTTTTAAAAAAAAAAAAAAAAGAAAAGAAAGAAGTTTAAAATGCTAACAACTTTTTGGCAGTTAACTTAACCAAGTTTTACCGATTTTCCCTTTACAGATTTTTTTGTTTTTTTTTCCCCAATTTTTTTTGGGGGGTTTTTTTTCATTTGGGGGGTAAAAAGGCTTGAGGGGAAAAAAAAATGGGGAGTCAAAATAAAATGGGGAGGGCATGAAAATGGGTTTGCGAAAGGCTTTTACCCCTGAAAAGGGGAAAAAAAATAAGTTTTCCCTTTTTTCCCCCCAAAAGGGATTTTCCCCCGGGAAAAGCCCCCAAAATTTTTTAAACCCCCTTTGCCGCCCCCCCAAGTTTTTTAAAATTTTCCCCCCCCCGGGGTTTTTTTCCCCCTGGTTTTTTTGGGGTTTTTTCCCCGGGGTTGGAAAAACCCCCGGACATTTACCTAAGGGGGTTTTGGTTTTGGCCCCCTTTTTTTTTAAAAAAAAAGTTTTGGGGAAAAAAAATTTTAAATTTTAAAACTTTTCCCCAGTTTTAAAAATTTTCTTTAATTTTGGGGACCTTTAAAAAAAAACCCCAAGCCAGGGGTTTTTTTTGCACTAAACCAAAAAACCCCCCCCCTTCTTTTTTAAATAAAAAAAAAATTTTATATTCCTGATCTGTTGGTTAACAAAGCCCCACAGTGTGTATGTTCATGACCTGTTGCCTGTCTAGAAGCCGTACCAGGTGTGTAGATCATCTCATGGCTGTGAATCCCATCATATGCATATATATATATATATATACAAGTAGAGAGAGAGAGAAGAGAGAGAGAGAGAGAGACATACTCATGATCTGCTGGCGGCTAGGCTCTGTCACGTGTAAAGCTTAGACCTTGTCGGTGTTTAGATCCCCATTGGTGTGGGCCTTATGATGTGCTAGAGGCTTGTAAGACCCCGTCATGTTGTATAAAACGCAGGGTACTCTCTTGGGCAAAGGCCCCGTCATGAGTATTCATGGTCCCTGCTGGTGGCTGAAGCTCCGTCCAATGTGTCCTTATGAACGATCGGTGTCTAAAGCCCTCCGTGCATGTGTACGTTCATGAAGTGATAGTGGTTGAAGCTCCGTTATGTGTATACTCATGACAGTCTTAGGCGAAAGTCCCGTCCCATTTGGAGTATCATGAACCGCTGATGGCTGAAGCTCCGTCATATGTTTATTCATGACCTTCTCGTTTGCAGGCGTCCCGTCATATGTATTTTCATGCCTGCTCCAGGTGACTTGAGCCCCGTGATATGTATATTCATCATCAGCTGTGACCTGGAAGCCAGCCGTATGTATTTTCATGACTGTTAGTACCTGAAGCCTCGTGGTGTGTATATTCAATATAGGACCCAAACGTGAAAGATTACCAAATCCACGCAGCGTGTTGAGCTCGAAGGGGTTTATGAAAACACAAAAACACCCGCCACGCACCAGTATACACATATTAAAGCGGAGATAGGCATCAATGGACACTAATAGCAATAATCCTGTCAGGAGAGATGCATCGCAAAACGTCTTTCATTGCACGTGAAATCTGCAGTGAACTCTCAGAGAGACAAATTATTCCGTTAGAGACAGGCGTCGCAAAACGTTCTTTCATCGCCCCCTGAAATTCTGGCAGCGACACTCTGATAGCAATAATCAGTCAGGGAGAGAGGCACGCAAACGTTCCTTCCCATTGCACCCTGAAATTCTGCAGTGAACACTCAGAGAGCACCATGTCCTGTGCTTGAATAGAGCTGTCGCAGTCCTCCAACGAACGTACGGTCCTTGAGGAAACGTGGGAGTGCATTAAGACGGCTAGATAATACACCTTTTCCTTTGTAACCTTTTTTACCGTCAGTTGTTCACGGTTTTAGGAATCCTCTCTCTCTCTCTCTCATCTCTCTCGAATCTCTCTCTCTCACTGTCTGTCTGTCAGTCTCTCTCTTCTCTCTCATCTCTCTCCTCTCTCTATCTCTCTCTCTCTCGGTCTCTCATCTCTCCTCTCTCTGGCCCAACTCACCTTGTCCAATGTACGAGTGTGTGTGTGTGCGCGGTGTGTGTGGTGTGCGCGCGCACGAGCGCGCGTGTGTGTGTGTATGCGCGCACGTGCGCGCTTGCATGCTCGTGAGGTGCAAGCATGCCGTTTGCTTGTGTGTGTGTGTGTGTGTGTGTGTTTATGTGTGAGTGTGTAGTGTGCGCGCGCCGCGTGTTGCGTTTCGGTGTGTGTGCATGTGTTGTGTGTGTGCATGTGTGTGTATGTCTGTGTTGCGCGCTGAGCGCATGTGTGCGTATGTGTGGGTGTGTGTGTGTGTGCGTGTGATGTGCATGTCTGTGTGTGCGCGACGCGCATGTGCGGCGGTGTTTGAGTGGCGCGCGCAGCCGCGCGGGTATGTGCATGTGATTACTTCAGTACCTCCTTTCTGTCCGCCTGTGATAATGCCAGTAACTACAAATACTCTCAACCTTTCAAAGAGCAGGTCCTGTCTGTCCTATTCTTGTTTCTGTCCGCAAAGTCTTGTCCTTTCATCCTCTCCGCGACTGATAATTCGGCATTTATCCATACATTAGCGGTGAGGACTGCGAAATGGTTGGCTCTTTAATCGTATGTTTGTCCTGTATTCTTTTTGAACGCTACTTTTGTCCTGTAGGCGCTGTGTGCCCACAAGTATTTTTCTTTTATTTCCAGCCTGGAGAAGGCATGCCAAAAAATACCTCTGAAATCTTCTAGCTTTTGAGCCCTATTAGATTCAGTTTGAGCCTGAATTTTAATTTTATGTGTTCTTGATTTGCTCTTAGACCTTCTGCGTTCTGCCCCACACAGCTGAAGATGGGAAGTTGGGTGTGTATTCAGATCCCCACCTGTGGTTATGGGCTTGTTCAGAGCAGACTCCTTTCCTGATTGTTTTAGGTGCTGTTGGCCTCATCACACCTTCAGTTTCATCATTTTGGGTTTTTTCCCCCTTTCTTCCTTTCCCCCCCCGGGCCCCCCCCCGGGGGGCCCCCCTTTTTTTTGGGGGGGTTTTTTTCGGGGGGTTTTTTTTTTGGGGGGGGGTGTGTGTGTGTTGGGGGGTGGGGGTTTTTGCTCAAAAGGGAAAAAAATTTTTTTTGGGGGGGGTTTTTTTTTTAAAAAAATTTGGGGCCCCTTTTTTTTTTTTTTGGGGTTTGGGGGGTTTTTTTTTTCCCCCGGTTAAAGGGGGGGGGGTGTGGGGGCCCAAGGGGGTTTTTTCCCCAAATTTTTTTGGGGGTTTTTTCCCGGGGGCCCCCGGGGGGGGGGGTTTTTTTTTTCCCGGGGGTGGGGGGGAAAAAAAAAACCCCCCTTTAAAAGGGGGGTTTTTTTTTTTTTTTTTTTTTCCCCCCCCCTTGGAAAAAAAAATTTTTTTGGGGGAAAAAATTTTTTTTTAAAATTTTTTTTTTTTTAAAAAAAAAACCCCCCCTTTTTCCCCGGGGGGGGCAAAAGGGGGGAAAAAACCCCCCAAAAAAACCCCAAACCCCCCCCCCAAAAATTAAAGGGGGAAAAAAAATTTTTTTGAAAAGAAAAAAAAACCCCCCCCCCCCCAAATTGGGGGGAAAAAAAAGGGGGGGGTTTTTTTTTTTTTTTTTTTTTTTTTTCCCCCCCCCCCTTTTTTTTTTTTTTTTTTTGGGGGAAATTTTGCCCCGGGGGGTTTCCCGGGGGTTTTTTTTGGGGGGGAAAATTTTTTTAAAAATTTAAAAAAAAAACCCCAAACAAAACCCCCCAATTTTTTTCTTTTTTTGAAATTTTTTTTGGGTTTTTTTGTTTGGTTTTTTTTTTGGTTTTCCTTTTTTGGGCCCAAAAATTTTTTCCCCCCCGGGGGGGGTTTTTTTTTTTTAAAAAAAACCCCAAAAAGGGGGGGCCCCTTTTCCCCTTTAAAAAATCAAAAGGTTTTTCCCCGGGTTTTTAACCCCGGGGGGAAAAGGGTTTTTTTCCCTTTTTCGCCCCAAATTTTTTTTGGGTTTTTTAAAAATTTTTTAAAAAAAATTTTTGGGCCCCGGGGGAATTTTTTTTTTTTTTTTTTAAATTTTTTTTTTTTTTAAAAATTGGGAAAAAAACCCAAAAAAAAAAAAAAAAAAAAATTTTTTTTTTTAAAATTGGGGTTTTTTTTAAAAAAAAATTTAAAGGGGGGGTTTTAAAAGGGTTTTTTTTTTGGAAAAAGCGGTTTTAAAAACCCCCCCGGGGGGCCCCGGGGGGGTTTTTCCCCCCCAAAAAGGGGGTTTTTTTTCCCCCCCCGGGGGGCCCCAAAAAAAAGGGGGGGGGAGGGGGGGAAAAAAAAGGGGGGGGGGGGGCCCCCCCGGAATTTTTAACCGGGGGGGGGGGGGGGGTTTTTGGGGGGGTTTGGGGGGGGGGGGGGGTTTGGGGGAAATTTGGGGGGCCCCCAAATTTAAACAAAAAACCTTTTTTTGGGAAATTTTTTTGGGGGGGGGGGGGGGATTTGGGGGGGGGGGGGAAAGGGGGGGCCCCCCCCCCCTTTTTAAAAAAACCCCCCCTTTTTTTTTTGGGCCCCCCCAAAAAAAAAAAAGGGGGGGGGGGGGGGGGGCCCCCCCCCCCTTTTTTTTTCCCCCCCCTCCCCCAAAACCCCCCCCTTCCCACCAACCCCCACCCCCCGGGGAACCCCCCCCCCCCCCCCCGCCCCCCCTCTAAAATTTCCCCCGGGTTTTTGGGGGGCCCCCCCCCAAAACCCCCCCAAACCCCCAAAAAATTTTAACCCCCCCCCCCCCACCCCCGGCCCCCCCCCCCCCTTTTTCCCCCCCCCCCGGGGGGGGGGGGTTTTTTTGAAAAGGGGAAAGGGGGCCCCGGGGGGCCCCCGGGGGGGGGGGGGGGGGAAAATTTTGGGGGGGGTTTGGGGGGGGGGGGCCTTGCCCTTTTAAGGGGGGGGTTTGTTGGGGGGGAAAAAAAAAAAAAAATTTTTTTTTGTGGTTTGGGGTTTTTTTTGGGGGGGGGGGGGGGGGAAACCCCGGGGGGGGGATTGGGGGGGGGGTTGTTAAAAAAACCCCCCGGGGGGGGAAAATTTGTTTTTCCCTTTTTTTTTTTCCTTTTTCCTCCGGTTTTTGTTTTGGGGGTGTTTTGGTTTTTTTCTTTGGGGTTTTTTTTCTTTCCCCCTTTTTTCCCCTTTTTTTTTTTTTTTAAAACCCCCCCAAAAAAATTTTTTTTTAAAAATTTTTTTTTCCCCCCTTTTTTTTTTTTTTTTTTAAAAAAAATCCTTTTTTTTAAAAAACCCCTTTTTTTTTTTTTCCCTTTTTAAAAACCCCCCCCCCCCTTTTTTTGGGTTTTTTTTTTTTTTTTTTTGGGGAAAAAGGGGTTTTTTTTTTTTGGTTTTTTTTTTTTTTTTTTTTGGGGGTTTTTTTTTTTTCCCCCCTTTTTTTTTTTAAAATTTTTTTTATTTAATTTTTTTCCCCAAAAAAAACCCCCGGGGGTTTTTTTTTTTTTAAAAAAAAAAAATTTTAAATTTTTCCCCCCCCTTTTTTTTTCCCCCTTTTTTTTTTTTTCCTTTTTTAAAAATTTTTAAATTTTTCCCCCAATTTTTTTCCCCAAATTTTTTTTTCCCCTTTTTTCCCCCCCCCAAATTTTTTTTTCCCCCTTTTTTTTAAAAAAAAAATTTTTAAGATTTTAACCCCCTTTTTCCCCCCCTTTTTCCCCCCCCCCAAAATTTTCCCCCAAAAAAAAACCCCCCAAAAAAAAATTTTTTTTTTTCCCCCCCCCCCCCCAACCCCCCCAAAAAAAA
>JAMYXO010008504.1:0-5000 GCA_033310375.1 Conus canariensis
CAAAGAAATTGTACAAGTAGTCTGGCTAGTACCAACACCACAAAAGGGAAAATCAGGACTCCAAAAGCACCCGCAACATTCTTCACGGCAGGAGGCAGCAAAATCATGGCCAAGAACAACAGTGCCACTCGAAACATGCAGGCAGAGTCTGCTGGACGGGGCAGATGACTGGGAGTGCACTGCAGACCTCCCAGAATGGAAGAGTCACCCAGAGATCATCAGCAAGAGTGGCATGAGGACCAGACATAGTGGTCCACTCTAAGTCAACCAAGCAGCTGATCATGATCGAGCTCACGGTGCCATATGAGAACAGAATGGAGGCAGCTCAAATCTACAAGACTGAAAAGTATGCTGATCTGGCAAACAGCCTGAGGAGAGAAGGCTATCAGGTCAAAGTCCTCACTGCAGAAATTGGAGCTAGGGGGTTTGTAGGAACGTCTGCATACAGCCTCATGAAACAGCTCTCAGTTGCAGGGAAGGAAAAAACCAGAGCCTGAAAGCAATGGCAGAAGCGGCAGAGAGGTGTTCAAGCTGGATCTGGTCAAGGAGGAACAAAAGTGAACTTCATAAGGCTTAATTTCCCTACAAATATCAGGTGTCCCTGTGGCTCAGTGGTTAAAGCGCGAGTCATTAAGTGGGAAAATGAGCATGTCCAGAGGGTCATGGGTTCGAATCCCAGCCATGGCTCGTCCCAAGATGGGAAAAAAAGGGGCAGCAGAGGGACATCCGGAGTCATGAACCGGTGTGGCCCAACCCCCCTAGAGTGTCAGGAGATAAGGGCCGAAACACTTGCTTGAAGGGGCTTCTCTTCTGAGGACTCTCTGCTGCCACGCTCTCCACGAGTTTCTTTCTACTTTTGGTAAGTTTATATTGACATGGTATTAAACATTGGCCATAAACGTTACCTGTCCAATACTCTCCCTATCGAACGGGGTGACCATGAAGTAGTTCAGTTTATTGTAAAATCCAAATGTTCACTATTTAGGCTGCGTATGCTCTAATGGTATTTTTATAATATTCACAACCTAGATAACTACTGGTCAGTGCCAAAACCAGTGGTCAGCTTCATGAAAATTTCACGTTTTCACTATTTCACTGCATATTGGTGTGTTATAAACGCTTCTGTACAGTTTACAATATAGATGTCCGTGGTCAACAAGATTAACCGTGGTCAGTTTCATGTAGATCTAATATTTTTCTGAGTTTCTCTCCATATTGATTTGTTTAATGCTTTGTTTTTTTACTGTAGAAGACCAGTGGTCTGCAAGAAAGACTTGTGGTCAGTTTTACGTCAATTTCAAATTTTCACTGTCTCATTCTGTATTGATGTGTTATAGGGTGTATATGCTTCTTAAAACGTAGTATGACTAGCGGTTAGCAACAATGACCAGTGACCAGTGTGGAAAACGTAATTGCTTACTGTTTATTATATGAATATTTCTGTGCTTCTTGCAATTTAGATGACCAGTGGTCAGTGATAATGACCAGTGATCAGTTTGATGCCAATTCCATATTAAAAAATGTTTGACAGACAGAATGTTGTTGTGGTATTGGCGTTTCTCTGCTCCTTACAACGCAGATGACCGGTAATCAGCAAGAATGACCAGTTTTCATTGTGATGTAAATTCCATGTTTTCTCTATTTGATTGCATATTATTGTGTGATGAGCATTTTTTCCCTACCTTTCATGACGTAGATGACCTATTGTCACTTTGATGCAGTATCCATCTATCTATATTTTTTATATGTACGTCTCCTCTTAATATGATGTAGGTCAAAATAGGTTGTATAGATTCTGTATCAAAGAGATCATGAACACCACTGAACTGACCATGTACAGTAAAAACCCGGTTAATTGAAAGAGCCTTTGAACCACCTATGGGCTTTTAAATATCCGAATTTAAGACTATCCGCGTGTTGAGTTAATCTAAATTTTTGCCCAATCTAAAACAAACTCAAAATAAACCTAACAAATTGAAATTAAGTGAGCAAGTCAAGGAGTAGTCCCAAGTCAAGGAGTAGTCCCAATTTCAATTAACTGGGCTTTGTTGCAGCATTGGCATTACTGGGAACCGAAAATGACGAGAGAGAGAAAGAGAGAGAGAGAGAGAGAAGAAAGAGGAGAGAGAGAGAGAAGAGAGAGAGAGAGAGAGAGATTTGACCCCAATACCCTGGAGTTACAGGGGCCGCAATTCTTTATTACCCTGCCACAGAAGTAGAAACACTCCAACTTCAAAAGTAGTTCGCTGTGACGCTGTGTTTTTCTATCCGCTTCAATCATGATGTCTTCCATATAAGGTCTATCCCATCAAAATATGCAACACCCAGGCCCAATCTGTCGCCGGGTGACAGACTGGTCCTGGTGTTGAAGACCAATCTGTCGCCTGGGCGACAGACTGGTCCTGGTTTGAAGACCAGTCTGTCGCCGGGCGACCAATTGGGCAGGGGCGACAGATTGGTCGTTAACATACGTCTCCTCTTAATATGATGTAGGTCAAAATAGGTTGTATAGATTCTGTATCAAAGAGATCATGAACACCACTGAACTGACCATGTACAGTAAAATCCGGTTAATTGAAAGAGCCTTTGAACCACCGAATTTGAAATTATCAGCGTGTTGAGTTAATCCAAATTTTTGCCCAATCTAAAACAAACTCAAAATAAACCTAACAAATTGAAATTAACTGAGCAAGTCAAGGAGTAGTCCCAAGGAATTTCAATTAACTGGGCTTTGTTGCAGCATTGGCATTACTAGGAACCGAAAAGAACGAGAGAGAGAGAGAGAGAGAGAGAGAGAGAGAGAGAGAGAGAGACAGACAGACAGACAGACAGACAGACAGACAGACAGACAGACAGAGACAGAGAGACAGAGAGAGAGAGGGAGCGTGGATGTGGGGTGGGCAGGGGGAAGGGGGTAGCAGAGGTAAGGTGCCAGTTCTCATGCTATCTCAATGTGAATACAGACTCTCAGTGTTTTTATATTGTTTTTGTTTCTAGTTTTTTTTTTTCTACACTATTTTTTTTTTAGGCATCAGTTGTCGGATCAATGGAGCACCTAAGGCGGCGACTTTTTTTTTTTTCCCTAAGGCCAAAATCCACCTCTTCATTTTTTGGTGCTTCACACTGTCCTCTTCATCTGCCAAAAAGGAAAAAGCGGGAAAAAAACAAAATCAATTTCCACGACTAGCTTTTTGTTTTTTCCCCCTTACAACCAGTCTCTTACACACCATGCGTAGTCTGTATGTTCTCTCTCAAAATGGACACATTTTGCTGATTTTAGTGTTTTGGCATTTGATACAATGTGTCTGGTTTGTTAATGTTCTAATGTGTGGTGTACTGGCACACTCACTCTGACAATGTCTGTTTAAAAAAACAACAACAAACGGACAGACAGAGAAAAAGAAGGAAAGAAAGGAAGGAAGAAAGGAAGAAGAGAAAGAAGGAAAGAAAGGAAGGAAGAAAGGAAGAAGAGAAAGAAGGAAAGAAAGGAAGGAAGAAAGGAAGAAGAGAAAGAAGGAAAGAAAGGAAGGAAGAAAGGAAGAAGAGAAAGAAGGAAAGGAAGGAAGGAAGAAAGGAAGAAGAGAAAGAAGGAAAGAAAGGAAGAAGAAAGGAAGAAGAGAAAGAAGGAAAGAAAGGAAGGAAGAAAGGAAGAAGAGAAAGAAGGAAAGAACACAAACCGAAAAAGAGTTCGTTACTATGTAAAAACAAACGAAATATCGAAATAAATATACTGCTGTAAACTAATGTAAAACACGATAATCTTCCGGCCTAATTGTGACCAGGTTGAATAGACTGAATACAACAAAGATTTCCTTTCGCCTCCTCCGTTCTCTCCTGTGCGTCCAAACGTTCCCCGAAAGCCTTCCTTGGAACAAAAACATCCCAGAATGACCGAAGGAACGAGCGAACATGGAACGAAAGGATTAATAAATTTTGTGTACTACAATTGTAAGTAGTCTCGCACCTGCCAGTTCCCCAGAAACACCATCCTTACGATGAAGAAGAAAAGATGAAATATTTGGGGAGGGCAAGGAGGACATGAGGAAGGACCGTCAGCGAGACAACAAGTATCCGTGTGTGTGTGTGTGTGTGTGTGTGTGTGTGTGTGTGTGTGTGTGTGTGTGTGTGTGTGTGTGTGTGTGTGTGTGCGTGTGTGTCTGTGTGTGTGATTGAGTGTACGTGTGCTTATGTGCGTGTATGCACGTGCGCGCGCGTACCACTCTACAAGCCTACGAAATCAATCGTCAATGGTCAAAAGCATATACAAGTTAATAAATATTATCCGCAAATATACATAATTCTAGAAAGACTAGGCACAGATACAGTGAATCACGGTCTTCCGCACCCCCACCCCATCCCCGAGAGGAAATGAAATACATTAATAAATGAAAGAATGATTGAAATGATTACTTTAAAACTTGGAAACATGACCTGAAAGTGATTATAAATAACTGTGTAAGAGAGAGAGCCAGCTGCTGGTGAACCGACACAGGCCAACAGAGAACAAGAGGGCAGAGAAAAGCGACAGCGAGCGCCGGAGAAGGGGGGGGGGGAGGCTGTGGACGGGGTCGGAAGAAGCTGGAAGATGAAGTGAGGTATAAACTAGCTCCTTACGTTGAATTCTTTTTCAAAGATTGATTGCAATGAGAATGCAGACAGTGTCTTTTTAAAAATACTTATGGACGTTTTCCCAACCAATAGAATGAGGTTTATGTATACATATTTTCCACGTGGGCAGAATGAACTGTTCACACCAAACAGAACATCAGTGACTGACAACGTTAGCTTAATATTTGTGTCTACATAAATTTTTTGCTCAATGAAATTCCAAAAATTCTTTACAACTGGACAATTATGGAAAAAATGTTCAATAAAATCCACCTTATCAACACAATATGAACATTGATTATTTTCTCGTATTTTCATTTTGTTCAACATTTATATTTTTTTTTAGGGTAAATATTATGTAACACTTTCCAGTGAAGGACTCTAAGTCGCAC
>JAMYXO010008505.1:7500-10764 GCA_033310375.1 Conus canariensis
AAAATGGATCAGCGCCAGGGAGCGATGGAATAACTATTGAGTTTTTCAAATTTTTTTGGAATAAAATAAAAGTAGTCTTAACAAACTCGTTTGTAGAATCCTTTGGTAAAGGAGAATTAGCATATACTCAAAAACAAGGCATAATAACATTGCTACATAAAGGGAAAGAACTTGAACGAGACAAATTAACTAATTGGAGACCAATAACTCTGACAAACACTGATTATAAGATTCTGGCCAAAGTATTGGCAGAAAGACTTGGAAAAGTTATCCACAAATTAATTAATAACGATCAAGTAGGCTATATCAAAGGCAGAAACATTGCAACAATTATCCGATCAATAGATGATGCAATCAATTATCTTAACCAAACAAATAAAACGGGTTACTTGCTGGCAGTTGATTTTTCAAAAGCCTTTGACTCGGTGTCCAAAGACTTTCTGTTGCATGCCTTTGAAGTTTTTGGCTTCGGAACTGAATTTAGAAAATGGGTTGCCATACTGACAAAGGACATCGTCAGTTCAATAAATCATGGAGGATGGCTATCTGAACCTTTCAAACTTTCTTGTGGAATTAGACAAGGATGTCCCTTTTCTCCGCTAGCCTTTGTTCTGGCAGTGGAATTGTTAGCAATTAAAGTCAGAAGTAGCTCCATATCTGGCATTGACGTTCCAACCACTGTTCCAGATAATAATATTCCCTTAAAAATCAAACAAATGGCGGATGATACAACCCTATTTCTCAGAGATAAAGGGGACATGGATAAATCTTTAGAAATCTTTAGAACATTTCAAAGTTTCTCTGGTTTAAAATTAAACATACAGAAAACGAAAGCCTTACCTATGGGAAGGCAAATAAGAGAACCAGAGCTTCCTTTCAACACAGTAGAGAAAATAAAGATATTAGGCATTTATTTCCAACGTGACAGGATGGCTAGGAACATTGAAGATAATTGGAGTAATAGGATGTTTCAAATGAATAAACTGATCAGAGAATGGAATAAACGGGATATTAGTATTCAAGGTAAGATTGTTGTAATAAAAACATTTTTACTTAGTCAGTTCCTTTATGTTATGCAATCCATAGGACTTCCGGATTGTGTGCTAAATAAAATCAACTCAACTCTTTACAAATTCCTATGGAAGAAAAGATTTAACAATAGAAAAGCATTCGAAAAAGTTAAAAGGAAAACAATGGAAGCAAGTTTGGAGGAAGGAGGACTTAATATGATTAATATGAGTAATTTTCAAAACTGCTTGTACTTACAATGGGCGGGGAAACTCTTTAAAGCCACCGAACAAGAAAACTGGTCATTAATACCCAGATGGCATTTACAACACCTTGCAAAGAATGATGCTTTTTGTATAAATTGCAGAGCCAAAGACTTGAAGGATTGTAGTTTAATCAGTAATGAATTCTGGAAAGAAGTAGTAGCAGTCTATCTAAACCACAAAATATTGATAAGACTTGATGATATCGACAAAAGTAATTTCCACAGTCAATACCTTTTCCACAATAATCTAATTAGGTATAAAAATCAGGTATTATATTTCAAAAACTGGGCAAATAATGGTATTGTGCAAATTAAGGATATAACTCATGAAAGAGAAAATAGAGTACTGACTTTAGAAGAAATACAGGAAATGGTTGGGCAGAACAGAGCCCTTGCATTGTTTCAGTACAATGCTTTGATTAACTCCATACCTGCGCAATGGATCCAGTGGATCCAGTCAGGAGAAAGAGGATCTGGGACGCTCCCATGTTTTGCCAGTCTGTTAAATACAAAACCTAAAGAAATAAGGAAACTAATTATACCACATAACGAAAGTCAAACACCTGCTGCGAGTGCCTTCTGGAAAAGAAAATTCGGAATTGACTTAGACAAATCCACATGGTGTCGAGCTACAGACGTTACAAAGAGGTAAGACTTAGAGTACTCCACTGGAAAATATTACACAATATATATCCTACTAATATCATGCTTAGTAAAATGAAAGTAAAAGAATCAAACAAATGCTCTTACTGTCCCGACACAACTGATTTTATTGAACACTTCTTCTGCGAGTGTCCAATCGTTTATAACTTTTGGAGATTTATTGAGCAAAAAATTTATTTAGAAACAAATGCACATATTAAACTATCCAACACAGATATATTATTTGGTATTGATAAATCCATTGCTTCGAAGGTAAATTATAAGTGTATCAATTTCATCATATTACTAAGTAAAATGTGTATCAGTATTTGCAAAAAGACGAACTCGGGTATCCCTCTGCAGCTCATTTTTGAGAAAGAATATAATGTCCGAAGGGGTTTAAAAGGAAAACTGCCCCAAGTAAGCGGGAGAGTGTAAATATCAAAAGAACTGTGAGTTGTCTATGTACACACTTTTTTTTTTTTTTTTTTTTTTTTTTTTTTGTTGAAGTGGAGTGTGAGAGAGAGAGGGGGTGAGTGGAGACGAGTGGAAGTTGTTTCCGGTGGTTAGGTGTTAGAGGAGAGAGGGGGGGGTGTGTGGGGTGTGCGGTTGAGTGTGGGGGGGTGGGGGAGAGAGACCGGGATGTGTGGTGTTTGGATGGTGGGTTAGGGGGGGGGGTGGGAGAGGAGATGTGTGACTGTAGTCTCGCTTCTTGGCCTTTTCTCATGTCTTCCTTGTAGACCTTTTCTTTTCGCTATAAGGTGGGCTTCATCGGGGGAACAGCTAATTGGTGAGACGACATGTAAAAACCTCTAAATTCTTCAAAAACGCGTCTTTGTCCGTATGTTTGTCGATCTGCCTTACGGCTGTCTGACTTTTACCTGCCTGTATTTCTCTCTCCTCTCTCTTTTCTCTCTCTCTCTCTCTCTCTCCTCTCTCTCTTCTCTCTTCCCCATCTCATCTCCGTGTCTCTCGCCTTAAGTGTGTATGTGTGTGGGTGGGGGTGTGTATGGAGTGGGCTTTTTTTTTTTTTTTTTTTTTTTTTTTTTTTTTTTTTTTGGGGGGGGGGGGGGGGAGAGATGGGTGAGTGAGTGAGGATGGGCAGGGGTGGATGTGTGTATGGGTGAAAGGGTGGGCGGTGGTGGGTTGACGGTAGTGTGAGGTGAGGAGCGCTCACGTACATGGGTAGAGGGATGGAAAAGGAGACGGGCAATTGGGACAAGGATATCCTTTCAGGTGTGCACATACGGAAGTGATAGTTTACACATAAAATAATTATACTTTGGTACCGTGCCTTAATATGTAACTATCATTGTTGACATATTTGAGAGGGAAGGGAGGGATGGGGG
>JAMYXO010008506.1:0-10762 GCA_033310375.1 Conus canariensis
GACGCATTTTTGATGATGGACTCATCGCGTCTTTTTGGGTTTTAATCATGACGCAGCGTTGGAGCATCCGGGGATTCCTCCTTTCAACGCAAAGCGTCAAAGGACCAGTTGACTCAATTGTTTTTTATCAGACACAATGCGTCAAAAGACCATTTTATCTCATTTGTGTCCACTACCCAAGGCCGACGCATCTGACGTCATTTTGTCCATCTACGTTCCGTCCGGGGGCTCGGGCTCATTTGTACAAACAAAAATGATGCGCAAAACCATGCACGCATTTAGTCCTTATCAGACAATCGTCAGAGGACACAGATCGCATTTGTTCCCACATACCACGCTCAACTGACCTGCTACTCTTTTTTTCCATCAACCATGCCTCCGGCCAGCGGCTTTTTTTGCCCCATCTGGACATCTTTCGACGGGGCCCCTGCTACTCAGTCCTTATCATGCTGACTGCGTCTTTTACGCATTTGGGGCGTCATTTTGGTGGTTTTGAGAACGCTTTCTTTTTTTGCCTCTCACCCGCTCGTCAAAAACCTGGGACGCATTTTTCCTTTTCCCTGCCGCGTGCTCTTGACGCTGCTAACTTTTTTTGTCCTTCGCAGGGCACTGGGTGGACGGGGGCATGCTGACTCATTTTGTGTCCATCATGACGCACTGCGTCAACTGCGCTCGAGGGTATTTTTCCTTCATGAAGCACGCCTTAATGACTCTTTTTGACGTCATCTGTGTCTTTATATGACCACTGCGCAACAGGGGGCTGCGTCACGGCTTTTAAATAACATTTCTCAAAAACGCATGCTGATGACTTTTGTCTTTTTCATGAGGCAATGCCAAAAATCCCGCGAGTTTTGTGGCTTTTCAGGCCCTCGGGAAACAGGGGTACTCATTTTTTGGAAAAGGCAACTGCATTTTTTCCTAATCTTGGGGAACTGCGTAAAGGAGCATGCGGGGGTGTATGCCGAATCCAACGCAAAGGCGCATCGCGTTTTTTGTCCACATGACAAATTTCACCACTGGCAACTTACCTTCGACTTTTTTTTCCTTTTAAGACTCCCGCTACGACCTCGACGTATTTTGTCCTTATTAAAAACCTGCGTCACGGGGACTTTGGCTCATTTTTTTTCCAATCATCCCCGTCCTCAAAAACGCTGTGGTCAGGGTTTAAATTACCTGATCCTACGTCAAAGGACCATCTGACTCATTTTAGCCAATATAACCATGCGGGAACAGCAGAACCGTATTTGTCCTTCATGAGCTCTAATAAAAGTTTGGGTCTAACTTGTCCTTTCAACCCCTGCGCAACGGGGCCCTGCGACTCATTTTTGTCTTTATCAGGGCACATCTCAAAAGACCTTTCATGTCATTTGTGTCTTTTTCATACCAAGCGTAAAAGTCGATTACCAGTGTGTTACATACCACTGGAAAGGGGCCGCTACTCATTTTTGCTTATCATCAAGATGCCCCAAAGGGCGGATACTGACGTCATTTTTGATGAGGCTCAGCTGGCCCCTTTTTTTTTCAGACGAGGGGGTGAAAGGTGCAGCTGACGTGTAGCCCCCTTTTTCGACCAAAAGCTCAAAGGGGAGGGACGTCATTGTGTCTTTTTCATACCAAGCGTCCAAAAAAAACCTCCTATCCATTTGTGCTTTATCATGACGCCAAGCTCAACAACCATGCGACCATTTTTTTTCCTTTTAGACGCTGCCGCAAACCCAGCGACTTTTGTGTCTAACAAAACGGCTGCCCGGGCCTGCTAACGTATTTGAGTCCTTATCATACCCTGCCAAGGACAAAGCAACGCATTGTTTTCTCATCATACCACGCGCAACGACGCGCGACGTCATTTGACCTTCAACGCAAAGCCTCCTTTCCATGCGAGCATTTGTTCCTATCAGACTCTGGCACGGCACTCGACGCATTGTGCCTTATCATGAAATGCTCTTTTAGCATGTTGACTCATTTGTGTGTGTTAAACACAGTTATTTTTTGTTTTCCCACATCCGCGCTGCGCAACGACCGCCGTTTTTGTTCCTTTTCAGCCGCTGTGCTCTTGACCCGCTAACCTTATTTTTTTCCTTTCCAGACACTCTGCGTGAGGGGACATCGACGTCATTTGTGTCCTTATCATGACGCACTGCTCAACTGTCATCCGACGGATATTTTTACTCATGAGCACTCCTTAAGTACCGTACTCATCTGGTCTTTTTAAAACGCATGCCAAAAAGCTGCGTCATCTGTTCTTAACTGACACAAAAGCGCAACAGACCATGCTGAGACATGGTTTTCTTTACATAGGAACGTCAAAATCCCCGAGCATTTTTGTCTTTTTTTGACGCACCCAAACGAGGATGCTGACTCTTTGTGATGATGGTCAATACGCATTTTTGTCCCAAACAGAGAACTCGTAAAGGGTGCAGCTGGGTTTTTCGTTATAGACCAATCTCAAAGACGCATCTGACGTATTTGGCCTTATCATGCAAAGCAGCACTGCGTCAAATTAAGCTTCTGGGTCATTTGTTCCTTTCATGAGCCTCGCACGACCAGCTACTTATTGGTCCATCAGGCACCTGCTCGACGGGGCCGCCGCATTTTGTCCAAACATGACCAGGGCCGCAACTGGGGCCCGGGGGAGTCATTTGGTACTTACCAGAGTCACACTCAACGGCCTGCTGAGTCATTTTAGCCTCTAACGCATGGTCCCTGCGTTAACCTGTATTGACCTTCATGACCAATGCCGAATGGGGTTTGCTGACGTTTTCTGGCCTTTCACCCCCCGCTCAACGGGGCCCTGCTGACTCTTTTTTCTTTATCAGAACAATCCAGAACCTCTGATGTCTTTGTTCTTTTCATGAGCAAAGCTTAAAAAATTCATTACGCTTTGTGTGCTTTCATACCAGGTCAAAGGGCGCAGCTGACTCTTTGTGTGCATCATCCAGACTGCACAAAGGGCGGGAAATGACGTCATTTTTTGGGTGAGGGACCATGTACGCTTTTTTTTTCACATGAGCCTGCGGAAGGTTTCATGCTGACGGGGATGCCCCCTTTCATACCAAGGGCCAAAAGGGATGTTGACGTCAATTTTGTCTTTTATCATGCACAATCGTCCAAAAACGCATCCCGATCTCATTTGTGTCTTTACAGAAGCAATGCTCAACAACCTCGACTCATTTTTTTTCCAATCATGGCGCCGCAACGGGGGCAGCTGACTCTTTGGTACTAATCAAACTACTGCGTCACCGCTGCTAACCCATTTTTCCTTTCAGACGCTGCTCAGACACGCAATCTTTGTTTTCTTCATCCACGCTCAAACTGAGAAAGGACTCATTTTGTTCCTTATCTACGCAGCCCCCTTCCATGCGACCCTTTTGGTCCTACATACAATCTTGCGCGGGCAATTCCCTCATTTGTGCCTTTCATTCGACGGTCTTTGGGCGCTTTTGAGCTTTGTGTGGGGTTAGAGCACATGCTTCTTCATTTGCCTCAAAGGGGCCGCGCTGCGTCAACGACCATGCTGACGTCATTTTTATCCTTCCAGCCGTGTGCGTCTTGAGCTCTAACCTTTTTTTGCCTTCCATGACACCTGCGTTACGGGGCCCTGCTGACGTCATTTTTGCCTTTCATGACGCCTGCGTCACTGCCTTTTTGACGTGATATTTGTACCTTCATGGACTGCTTTGCCTCTGACCTCTGTGTCACGCGCCCGCGCAAAAGGGGGGGCGAGTCACTGTGTTTTTTCAGCACATGCCAAAAACGCAGCTATGAAATTTTGGGCTTTTCTGAGGCAAAGCCGAACCACCTGACCCTTTTTTTGCTTTTTATACGCACTGCGGAAACGAGGGTGCTACTCATTTTTATTGGTTCTATGACTCTTTTTTGTCCCAATCATAGGGAATGCGTGAAAAAGGTGCGCTGCGGATTTCCTTATCATACGCAAACTCAAAGGACCATCTGACGTATTTTTTTCCTTTCATGAAAAGGGTACCACTGCGTCAAATTTGCACGACGCATTTTGTATCCTATCTGATCCTGCCCTCCAGTGGTTTTTTGGTCCACAGACACTCGCTACGGGCCATCGTCCATTTTTTTCCAACATGACGCAGTCCGTCACGGCGCATGGGGATGTCATTTTGATTACCAAACATAAGCAACGACGCTGCTGACGTCATTTTAAAACCAACAAACGCATTTCGGGCAAAATCTATGCAACCTATATTTGAACCTACATGACGCAATCCTGAATGGACGTTGCTGACGTTATCGTGCCTTATCTCACGCCCCGCGTCAACGGGGTCAGCTACGTCTTTGTGCTTTATCATGACACAATGCGCAAGAGACGCATGTATGCATTTGTCTTTATCATGACGCATTTCGTTTAAAAGCGGATGTGGTCTTTTTTGGGGCTTTTCAGAGCACGGGGCAAGGGCGATCTGAGTCTTTTGTGCTTATCTTTAACAGACTGCCAAAGGAAGGAACGACGTCATTTTTATGGGACTCAGCTGATCTTTTTTTTTCTAATCATACCCCTGCGTAATGGATCTTCTGACTGGTATGCCTCCTTTCAACGCAATCTCAAAGGCGCATGTTGACGTCAATTTTTGTCTTTTTCAGACACAATGCGTCAAAAGCGCATCCGACCATTTTTGTCTTCATCAGACGCAATGCTAAAAGACCAGCTGACGTCATTTTTTCCAAAATGACGCGCCGTCAACGGGGGCACGAAAACATTTTGTACTAATCAAAATGACTGCTAACGACGCATCACGCATTATCCTTTTCAACCAATCGGGCAAGGGGCACATGGAACGTCATTTCTTTTCCCCATCAACCCCTGCGTCAACTGACGCTGTGACTCATTTTATCCTTACATGACCAAGCCCCCTGGACATGCTAGGGATTTGTGTCCCTATCATGACAGTCTTGTCGACGGGCAATGTACGTATTTTGCCTTATCATGACTGTGCGTTTTCCATGCTAAATTTTGGGTTTGTTTTGATCATGCTTCTCATTTGTTTCCTCACATGCCGGGCTGCGTCAACTGCGCTGCGACGTCATTTTTACCTTCCATGCCGCTGTGGTCTTTTCGCTCTAAAGTTATTTTTGTCCTTTGCATAACTCTCGTGGACGGGGACTGCTGACTCATTTTTGTCCTTATCATGACGCCCTGCTCAACTGCGCAAGCGCTGATTTTTGTACCACATGAGCCCGCCTTAATTTCTCTTTCTGACGTCATCTGGCTTTATCAGACGCCTGCGTCAACAGGGGGTCTCGTCATCTGTTCTTTAACATGACACAGCTCACAGACGCAGCTAGCATTTGTGTCTTTTTCATAGGCAATGCGTCACATCCCCTTTAGTCCCTTTGTGGCTTTTCATGCGCACTGCGGCAAACGAGGATGCGACGCATTTTTTATAGGGTTTTTACTACCATTTTTTTCCTAATCATGAGGAAATGCGTGAAAGGTGCAGCTGCGGGTATTCTCGTTTCAGGGCGCAATGCGTCAAAGCGGGATCTGACGTCATTTGTGTCCTATCAGACAGGAAAACCGCCCGCGCAAATTAAGCATTGGGCGCTTTGACCTTTCATGATCCGCTCACGACGCATGGACGTTATTTTGTGTCCTTATCATGACACTCTGCGGCGACGGGGACAGCTGCGTCATTTTTTCCAGATCAGACCCCGTCCTCAACAGCGCATGTGAGTCTTTTGGGGAATTACCATAGTCCTACGTCAACGGACCATGCGACGCATTTTTAGCCAGATTAAACGCATTGGGAACTGCGTATAAACCCGAATTTTAAATTCAGACGCAAGCCGTGACGTTGCTGACGTTCTTGGCCTTTCATCCCCCCTCGCAACGGGCCTGCGACGTCATTGTGTCTTTAAACATACCAAATGCGTCAAGAGACCATGCTGATGTCATTTTTGTCTTTATCATGACGCAATGCTTAAAAGTCGGATGGGGTTTTGTGTCTTATCATGAGCACTGGGTCAAAACGCATGCTGACTCATTTTTTGCTTATCCACAACTGCCACAAAGGGCGGAACGACGCTTTTGATATGGGCTCTGCTAGTCATTTTTGGGTTTAATATGGCCAATGGGGTGAAAGGATGCATCTGAGTGGGATCCTCCTTCATGACGCAAAGCGCAAAAGGGCCTGTTAGTCAAGTGCTTTTTTTTTGACACAATCGTCAAAGACCTCCTGATCCATTTGGTCTTAATCAGACCAAAGCGTCAACAGACGCATGCGACGTCTTTTTGTCCAACATACCTTCCCTCAACGGGGGATGCTGACGTCATTTTTGTACTAATCAAACTACCGTCAACAGCATGCTTCGTCATTTGAGCCTTTCATACGCAGATCGTCAAGGGCCAGGATAGCATTTCTTTCCTCTTTATGACCACGCTCTGGGCCATGCTGACTCTTTGGGATCCTTTTCATACCCCAAGCCCCACTGGCACATGCGAGGGTATTTTTTGGTTCCCCCTTTAACAGCGTGCGACGGGGAATGCTGACTCATTTGTCGTTAACATACGACGGCTTTTGAATCTACGCAGGGGTGTTTAGATACACATGCTTTTCTTTTTTTTGTTTCCCACAGCCGCCTGCGTCAACTGACCATGCGACGTATTTGTACCTTCCGCCGGGTGTGCGTCTTTGAGCATGGGTAACAAATTTTTTTCCCGCATGACACTCTGGTGGACGGGCACAGCGACGTAATTTTTGCCTTACATAGCACTGCTCAACTGCGCAGTGACGTAATTTGTACCTTCTGGCCGCCTTTTAAAGACTCTTGGGTGACTCATCTTTCTTTATTAAAACCCCGCTCAACAGGGGGAAGCGTCGCACGGCTTTAAAAAGCAAAGCGTCAACAGACCCTGCTGATACATTTGGTCTTTACAGAGGCAATGCGTCAACAAAACGCCCTGAGTCATTGTGTCTTTCAGACGCACGCCAAAAAGAGGGGCTGGGGCTCATTTTTGGGTGGGGACATACTAAAGCATTTTTTTCCTAATCAGAGGAACGCGTAAAAAGGTGCAGCGGCGGGTTTTCGTTATCATGACCAATGCTCAAAGGGCCATCGACGATTTGTTCCTTTTCAGAAAGGCACGCCTGCGTCAACTTTCCATTTACTCATTTTTTCCTTTCATGACGTCCTCGCACTGACGCATGCTGACGTTATTTGTTCCTTAAGACACCGCCTCACGGGCACAGCGGACGCATTTTTGCCAGTCATGACCCGTCCTTTCCGGCCTGGGGACGTCTTTGGAAATTCCTGAGCCTACTCCGGAGCCGACCATTTTAGTCCAACATAACGCCTGCGGAAAAAGGTATGGGGAACCTGATATTTGTACCTATCATGAGCAATCATGAATAACTTTGCTGACGCACTGGCCTTTCAGACGCCCCCGTCCGGGCGCTGTGCTCATTTGTGCTTTTATGACACAATGCTCAAGAACCATGTGATTCTTTGTGTCTTTACATGACGCAATCGCAAAAAAATGCATGATACTCATTTTTGGGGGCTTTTCAGACCCGGGCAAAGGAGCATGCTCGCATTTTTTGTTATCATCAAGACTGCCACAAAAGGGCGGGTACGACTCATTTTTTGGGTGGATCATGCGACTCATTTTTGTTTTAACATACCAGTGCGTGAATGGGTGCATGCGACTGGGACCTCTTTTAGCGCAATGCGTCAAAGGACCAGTTGACGTCAGTTTTTGTCTTTTTTACACAATGCGTCCAAAACCATCCGATCCTTTGTGACAGACGCAATGCGTAACGCGCAGCGACGTCATTTTTGTCCCAAAATGAAGCTGCCGTCCAACGGGGGCATGCTGACTCATTTGTGACAACAAAACGACGCGCAACGGACCCGCTAACGTCATTTTGGGCCATTGACGCAGGCAGGGGACCAGGTAGCTTTTTTTTTGAGCCCGCGTCAATGGCTTTGGGCGTATTTGGGTTCCTTTCTGACCATGCCCCTGCCCTGCTGAGGGTTTTGTGTCCATCTGACTCTGTGTCGACGGGGGAAGCTCGCGGGGCAAACTGGACGACTGCGCTTTTACGCTGCGGAAATTTGGGGGGGTTTATCCCCCTTACCCCTTTTTTCCCCCCCTCATCCGCCTTTGGGCAACTACCCTCTGCGTCTTTGTATCCCTTTCATGCCGTGTGCTCTTTGACGCACTAACTTATTTTTTGGGCTTCGCTACACCGCTGGACGGCACTGCTGACGCATTTTTGTCCTTTTCATGACGCACTTTCGCAACTGCGCATTTCGGGGTTTTTATTTACCTATCGAGACTCCTTTAAGTACCTTGGGGACTCTCGTGTCTTTTTTCAGACGCAAAGCGTCAACAGGGAAGCTGTCTACGGTCTTTACATAAACTTTGGGGCAACAGACCCGCTGTCTGGTGGGCATCATGAGGGAAGCGCAAAATCGCCGGAGTCTTTGTGGGCTTTTCCTCGGCGGGAACGAGGAGCTGAGCATTTTTGAGAGGATTCATATAAATCATTTTTGTCCAATCATAGGGAAAATGGGGAAAAGGAAAGCGCTGAATTTCCGTTTTCATACGCAATGCGTCAAAAGGGGAGCGGGCGCATTTGTCCTTTTCATAATGTGCACGCCGCGTCAACAACCATTCTACGTCATTTGACCTTATCATGAGCCGGCGCCCGAGCTGTAGTTTTTTGTTCCTTTTCTGAAATCGCTCGACGGGGAAGCCCATTTTTGCCAGACAGACCCATCCGAACACCCCGGGGACCTTTGTGTATTACCATGATACTACTCAAAGGCGCAGCTGACGCTTTTTTTTCCTCATAAAAGCATGCGTAACTGCGTATGGAGACCTAATTTTAAACCCACAGACGCAAAGCTGATGACGTTTTCTGAGTTTTTGTGCATCAACGCCCCCCGCAAAGGCCAGGGGGTCATTTGGCTTTTTCATACCAATCTCAAAAACCATGCTGATGCTTTGTGGCTTATCTGACCCAAAGCGAAAGCGATTTAGACGCATTTGTGTGTTTTTTCGCATGGGGTTTTGGGCGCAGCTGGTCTTTGTGGCATCATCACGCTGCCACAAAAGGGCGGTACTGAGTCATTTGTATGGGACCGCGAGTCATTTTTTTTTTTAAATCATGACCATGCGGAAGGTGCGCGACGTGGAGCCCCCTTTCAGAGCAAGCGTCAAAACGCAGGACGTCTTTGTGCTTTTATGACACAAACGGCAAAGACGATCCTGATCTCATTTGTGTCTTATCATGCCAAAGCGTCAACAGAGCTCTGACGCTTTTTGTCCAAAAATGCCTTCCTCAAGGGGGGGCAGCTGACTCATTTGGTAAATCAAAACTGACTGGTCAACGGCCATGCTATCGATTGATCCTTTATCATACCAGCTGTGACATTGGGGTCTTTTCATGAGGAAGCGTGACAGTCCACTACTCTTTGTGGGCTTTTCATGACGCACTGCGGCAAAAAGAGGATCTACGCATTTTGTGATGAGGTTCAAATGACGCATTTTTTTTCCTAAACATGGGAAATGCGTGAAAGGTGCATGCTGACGTGATATGCTCGTTATCATGACGCTGCGTCAAAGGCGCTGGGACGCATTTTTTTTCCTTTCGACAAATTACGCACTGCGTCAACTTAAACATTTGAGCATTTTTTCCTTTCTGACGTCCGCGTCCTGCGCTCTGACGTTTTTTGGCCTTATCTGAATTGCTCGGACGGCCAGCGGCGTCATTTTTGCCGTCTGACGCAGCCGTAAACCCCTGGGGGATTCATTTGTGTACTTACCAAAGTACTCGTCAACGGAAAGCATGCTGACTCTTTTTTGTCCCGATCATAACGCATTTGGTAAAATGCGATAGACCTGTATTTGAAAACCCATCAGACCCAAAGCCTGAATGGGCGTTTTCTGACTTCCGTGTCCTTTTCATACGCCCGCGCAAAGGGGGCCCTGCGACGTCTTTGTGTTTTTTCATACCAATCTAAAAACCCTGCTGATGCATTTGTGTCTTTTATCATACCAATCGTAAAAAATCGGGTGGATTTTTGGGATCATGCGCACTGGGTCAAAGGCGATGGACGCATTTGTTCTTACACCAATGCCCAAAGGACATCTGGGGTATTTGTGATATGGGCTCATGCGACGTCATTTTTTTTCAATCTGACGCATGGTTGGGGGTCCCTGCTGACGTGGTTCCCCCCAGAGCAAGCTCAAGGAGCAGGACGTCAATTGTTCTTTTCTGACCGCGTCGACGCATCCGTTATTTTGTCTTATCATGGTGGCGTCAAAAAATTTCTGACGTCATTTTTTTTCCCGATCATGACGCTGTCCTAACGGGCGCTGCTGGGATTTGGTCTAAAAAACCCGGGGCCTCCGGGGAATCTCCGTCATTTGGTTTATCATGACGCAAGTCGGGAACCTGGCGTCTTTCTTTCCTACATGACCCTGCGCAACGACGCGCAGCATTTTTCCCTTACTGGGCAAACCTCACTGGCCCTGCTGAGCATTTTGTCCCTAAAAATGACTCTTTGAGGGGACATCTACGCATTTTGCCTTAAACATGAGACGCGTTTTGAGCATGCTGAGTCATTGTTGGTTAAGGACCGCATTTTTTTGTTTCCTCTCATGCCGCTGCGCAACGGCTGCTGACGTCATTTGGGATCCTTTCAGCCCCTTTCGTCTTTTACGCATCTAAAAGTTATTTTTGTCCTTCCCTGACCTCTGGCGGGCCAAAGCTACGGGGCCAAATTT